>JAHWFP010108329.1:0-23114 GCA_023313725.1 Lithobius niger
CTTTGCCGTGAATGCAGGCCCTGTAATTTTGTCACCAAAGTTTGTGACTGTGCGATTTACATCATCGTTCAACTGTGAAAGACATTCTGCATACGTGGAAGAAGTCGGACCAGAAGGCGGATCAAAGGGCCAGAGCAGCGACGGCAGTTTTGGTTGATGAAGGAACGACATCAGTTTGTCAACAAGAGGGAGGGGGGGGAGGGGGGGGCAACAATTCTGACCTTTGACCTTTTTAAAAAAATTCTCCCCCCTGACTAGGGTCATGTAGAAGGCTAACTTCCTCCAAAAACACTTGTGTTATATCTCACTGCAAGGTTTCGATGAAAAACCATGTACTGGCAACCCGACTATTAGGTACCAAACTCCTTCTCCTTCAAAATGTTGAAAAGGTTAGAAATTGAGCTGAAATATCTGTATGACCATTAGTTAGATTCAGATGACATAGGGCTCCAAGGAAATTATTGTAGAAAAAGTCGCCCAATTGCATTCGTGCTACTACATGTACAAACAATCACTAGTATATCTGTTACTCTGTTGTTCTTATAATACTCCTACTTTAAACAATATTTATTATTACTACTTCTATTTCCAAACAATGGTTATAAAATAATATAATAATATAAGCAATCTATTTACTCAAATAAAAATGAAAGGGTGATGCAAGGGCTCGAAAGAGGCCACTTATAGCAATCCTGAGTTAAAAAGGAAACAAAGCAAACAGAATTTGTAGAGAGGTTTACAAAAGGAGAGATTCGTATTCTGGGCGTTGTAAGAAGCCACTAAGGTTAAGTTTTGTTAATTTACGCTTGAAGGATGGAAGCGATGGGGCCGAGACATTCTCATCACTAAGAGAGTTCCATACAGGGATAATGCAAAAGGCAAAGAAGGACTTGCTAAGATTTGTAGTGAAACGAGGGAGTGATAAATTGAGGTGCTTCCCACGAGTCTTAGAAAGTGAGCTGAGCTTAAACAACAGCATGTCGTGCAGAATTTGGAAGGTCGACAAAAGGTCGGCTAAAGCGACAACATTCGAGGGTGTCAAGTTTAAGTGATTTCAAGCGATCGCAATAGGTTTGGCTTCTAGGGCCTGGAAGTGACCTAGTAAACCTCCTTTGAATTGATTCTATTTTGTCGATGCCTTTAGTGGATGTGGGGACCAAACTGGCTCGCATACTCAAGCATAGGACGCACATAAACTTTGAAGGCCAACAGCTTAGTGTGTACAGATCCCAAGCAGAAGCAACGGTTGACGATGGCAAGCCTATGACTAACAGCTGCAGAAATAGTTCCACAGTGACTAGAAAATTTAAGATTTGACTGGAACCAGACTCCAAGGTCTCGGAAATTATCATGCATCCCGTCAAGGACATCGGTACCCAGATACAGAGTGGGGGAATCAAATGGTCTACCCAGACTAAAACTGAAGCACTACTCAGAGTAAAGCGGGAACTGCCAAGTGATAGACCAATCGTAAATACGATCAATTTTGCACGGGAAGCAGGTATCCGTGAATTTTTCTTGGGAAACCGAGTCGCAGGTATAAGTCATTAAGATATAAAATAAACAGGAGTGGAATGAGAGGATAGAGCCCTGGGGCACTCCGTTGATAACTGATAAGAGGGTTGAGAGATTTCCCTCAACAGACACACATAGGGTACGTCCAGAAACAAGTGATCCAAGCCAAAAGCTTACCAGCAAACCCCATAGACCCCAACTTACGCAACAGTTTAAAATGGGCGACAGATTCTAATGCTTTCTTGAAATCAAAAATAAGATAATCTTGAGTTCCAACGCCGATGTCTAAGACCTCAGACCATTTGTCAAGGGCAAGCAATACTTGGTTGGTAGTGGATCTGCCGGGTAAAAAACCAAATTGGTCGTTATTAAGAATGCGATGTATATTGATGAAGGCCATCATTATGTTACGAGCGATAGTACTAAAACTTTTCATGGGATAGCAGTAATTGGTCGATAGTTTTGGGTTTGGCTACATTGCCTTTCTTAAAAACTGAAACAACAGTTGCAGGTGACCACACTGAAGGCAAGACACCAGTATTGAAGGAAAGGGAAAATTTTGTTTCATGGCCGGCGCAACCTGGTCACCAATTTGGCGAAAACCCGTCAAGGCTAGGTTTAAGGTGGCAAATGACATCTTTAATATCAACTGTCAAGTAGCTTATTTCCCCCATAATCGCTCAATTTCACAAAGAAGACACTCTCACAGTCTTGCAGGCCATGCCTTGCAAATACTGGAGGCTGTGATAACTGCCCAATTCAAATCCAAGTAGCTGACAACAAGCAAGGATGTAACCAGACACCTAAATTGAATTTTGGACGGCCTGATGAATACAGTAGGGGTACTGTTGAAACTTAGCAAGACTGTGAGAGTGTCTTCTTTGTGAAATTAAGCAATTGTGGGGGAAATAAGCCATTTGACAGTTAATTTTCAATTTCACAGTAGTTCTATTAACAATATCCTTAATATCGGTAATTTCAAAATTATCTTGGAACAAGAATCTACATATATAACCGGCCAAGTCACCAGCCACGCGATTCTGTCGTGCAATCAAGTACCCCACCCTTTAGTGCCATCTGTTGACGGGAGTCGCCTTCAAATTCTGGTTGGGACACTTTTCCAACGTCTTCACAGATGGCGCCACAGATGGCGCCACTTACCAAACCTGCCATGTCGCCGTCTATTGACGGCCTTGGACTACAAGTTCGGGTTATATCACTTTTTCCGAAGTCTTCGAAGAGATGGCGCCACCTACCAGACCTGCCGCACCGTTTTTGGGTTCATTTTTTGGTATTGTTGTGGTGCCAAAGCGGCCAACAAAGTTTCAGTCGCATGGACTGTGGGTGCCATTGTTGGCGTTTGATCTAAAAAGAAAAACAACCCGTGTTTACTAAACCAGACAACTTTAAACTAAAGCGACGATTGGTTCTTAATTTCGAGGCCCCCAATGGGCCTCGAAATTGGCAGCCTGATACGATAGAAAGGCGCATTTATTTCCTAAATGTTCACTTACAGAAGGGAGTTGAATTGTTTTTAAGCGGGCGGCAACAATGTCGCCATGCACGGTACCGAGGTGAATTGTTTCAAAGAATTAACTTAAACATAGGGTTACTTGCTTACTGAATGCTGGATTTCTCAGAACTTTTTTTGGCCCTTCAGTCAAACATACGCATGCAACTTTTCCGGGACTGCGCCAAAGGGGAAATGTCACGGGGCGGCTTTTTAGGGAGGTGCGGGAGAGGGTAACAGGGCAAGTGTGTGTGTGGCGGGCAATGCGCGCTACCGGATTACTTGCTTACTGAATGCTGGATTTCTCAGTGATAGGTTTTTTTTAGCCTTTAGTCAAACACACGCCAGCGACTTTGCCGGGGCTGCACCAAAGGAAGAATGTCACGGGGCGACGTTTTCGGGGAGGGGGAAGCGGGCAAGCGTGCATGGGGGGACACGTATGCAAATCCGGGAGGGGGCAGGAGTGTGGGATTGGGGGTTAAAGTAATTGAGGGGGGAGTGGGCATATGTGGTAGCCATTCACATGTTCGGTCTTCGGTTTGATAAATTTAAAACCAAACACTAAACACCTGGAGGGAGGTGGGGGGGGGGGGGGGAGTGCGCAGCATGCGCACGGGCACAACTAGTCATTTATGATAGGGTGTCTGGTGGGTGGTGCAGTCTGTCATCGATGATTCTGTGTTCAGAAAATTCTGAATTA
The DNA here is from genome assembly GCA_023313725.1 of Lithobius niger. Classification (NCBI taxonomy): domain Eukaryota; kingdom Metazoa; phylum Arthropoda; class Chilopoda; order Lithobiomorpha; family Lithobiidae; genus Lithobius; species Lithobius niger. The sequence goes on from JAHWFP010108329.1 coordinate 3,726, forward strand.
AAAGTTTCAGCTTTATCAATAGCAGAAGTAAGCAAACATCCATTAACCACAAGGGGTAGTAATGTACGAGATGATTTAGATTTATAGAACCGGAAGATTGATGCAAGATTTCCTTCGTTTAGGACCTTTTCACGTTTTGTATAGAGCACAGATTTCTGTAGGAGTCGGTAATTTCTAAGTTATTAGGCGAAGTTATTATGGTTAAGCAGGTTTTTTTTTAAGCTAACAATACACATTATTCCTGCTTTTAAAAGCACAAGTGGTGTCAACTGTATATCTTTTTACGTTTGTGCCAGCTTATTTATTAATCAAATTGTAATTTATTTTTTCTCCAGAGAAAATAAAGAATTGAAAGGTAAGCAAGCCAAAGTTTCTGTGGAAACGGCGAAAGAAGTAGCCAGCGACAAGACCTTGAGGAATAAAGCAGAGAAAGACAGGTTAGTTAAAACGTTTATAATCGGGCCACTAAGAGAATGACTTGATGTTATCGTCGATTGTTTAAGTCGTGGCCTCGCTCGCCTGTTTGAGGTGCGTGCAAGGTGCACTGTTGGCCATTCATTACCCATTACCAAGGCACAGTATATTTCGTATGGTTTGGCAGCGCTATATTACGAGCTTGGTCCAGGGAGTTCCTGTCGTGCGAGACAGCTGCGGATATGATCGAATCGAGCTGGCCTGTGCTTTGAATTCAATGGGAATGATGTGACATGGTCTCGTTTCGAGACGTTGTTACACATAAGGTAATTTCAGCAATGAAGAAAGATAATTTATGGTTCCTCTCATAACATAGTGAAGTGAGAAAATGTTGGCTCCAGTAGAAGTACTTTTACAGTAAAACCGATTTAAAAACAAGGTTTGTACTTCAACGTCGCTCTTCACGCATCGATCATCCTCCCCTTGTGGTTGCTAGGCGACAACAAGTAACGCAGGCAAGCCATCCAAATTCAACTACCCAAAAGCCAAACAAACAAAATAATTGTGAAATATTGAATTAAATGCTTTAATTTATTTAATAATTTATTTTATTCAAAAAAATTAAGTAACCTAAGAGGAATTAAGAATAAATACGACTTTAGTTCCACGTGTCTAAAAAAAAAAAACACTATCACGAAAAACTGTTGGACTACGTACGGTAACTGTTAAATCAATAGAAGTTTCGTGATTTCGACTGTTTGGTGATGCGAAAATAGTTTACAATAAATTCACACGTGTGACCTTGAAGCGTGTGTAAATCCTGGATTAACAAGAAAAAAAGCGTGGTCACAGTAAAACATTGAGTTGTCAGATAAGCATGCATTTCAATGCGACCGCTCGTTTATTTACACACGTAACCGGTACAAAGTGTAGTTGCAAATCAACATCGTCTTTTGTCCACTCCCGATCATTTCGTAAGATTTCCCGTATCCAGACGTTAAGCCTTTAGTGTTGCACTAATCTTCTTTCATGGATTTGTTCTGTTGACAAACGTTTTGAATCCTAGCACGAAACAAAGCATTAGCGCATCGTTTTCCCTCTCACCGCCGTACCAATTTGGCGCCGCCGCTTACGTTAATTGCTGCTAACACCGATTACAACCATAAAAAATGGCAAACTAGGCTGCGGTCCCCACTCCCAAATCACTGCTTTCATGTATGATGTGTACAATAATACGTCTTATTATTGACGTGTCCAAAAAACTAGGCTGCAAAATGGGTGATAGACGCTGCCCTTTTTTTTCCGGCGTCTGTACATAACTTGCCCGGAAAAGCTTATAGGACTACACACCTTGCAGGAGCCGTATAGGAAAACCTCACGACACAGCAGCAACTATTTCACACTTTCTGGCTTGTGTGTTTGTTCTAAACTCTCCACATTCACACACCCTAGATTCGAAATACTTTACGACGTTTTAAATTATCTCCCGAACTTAACTGTTTTACCGCGCTTCCCTAACGAAGCCGAATTCGACGCCGGCGCCATGTCTGGGCTCGATTGAACTCGCTGTCGGCAAGGTGCACCTATCGTACTGGCAAACATGGGCAATATTCGACGAACGCCGAGTCATTCTTTCAGTGGCCGGACTCTAAAGTAGCATGTTTCATTCAGTTGAATACAGTTGAGCCGAACAGTGCCACAAGTACAAATTTCTGAGACTTTCAAAGCCAGCGAGCTATTTTGGCGTTCTGTAGTAAGATTAGTAGGAAGATGCTTAAAGTGCTTGGCTGCTCAGCACATTATGTTCCTCCAAAGCAATCTTATTCATGGTACAAATGTACTAAGCGGTTGAATGGTTGTTACTAAGCTAAAGGCCATTTTTTACTGACACTAGTGCTGGTACTGGCTCGGCTTGCCTCACAGTATCTTGTCTTTAAGAAATTTCTTCAGCCAGAAATTGACATGATTCCACATTCGAGTATAGATTTAACTGTATTTTCGAACATTTTCTTAGGGTGTTAAGCTCACATCTGTAAACTTGTATCGTTTTTGTAGCAAAAACCAAAATTAAATCATCACCATGCTTTTTTGTGAAGCCACAGAGCTGAAAATATAGAACAAAATTTTGCTTTTTTTCATTTTAAATCAACTTCAGTTTAATCGTTATTAGTTTTAGCCTGTTTCCCCGTAAGGTTTTGAGATCGGATTGGTGCAATGCCATATCCATACCATGTTGCTATCTGTGCCCATATCTGAACCAAAGCTGTAGGTATCGTGCAGCCTAATAAATTTGTATACTTTCCATTCTAGGCGATTACGAGAGAAAAACAGCAACAACACAAAGAAGTTCATTGATGAACGAAGGACTGCCGCCTCGAAACACAGTAAAGAGAAAGAAAAACTGAAGATGCTTCATGAGAAGCAGATGCAAGAGCTTGTAAAAGAAGTTGAGAGTGTAAGTCTCCTAATAACCTCAAGTGAAAGGGTGGCTGATGTCGGAACCAAATTTGGCGGTCATTTGGTAGCAGGAAGTTGCATTACGAGTCGGTAATGCAGCTTGATAGCCCAGGAAGGCTTTAAAAATAATAAGGTTTTAAAGTACTGGTGCTTAGATACTAAGGTTAAATTTGTTTAAGCAATAAGGCAGTAAGATGGTTGTGGAATTGGTAAGGCTTGGTTCAACTTACCCGCCTCCTTTCGGACAAAGACAGCTAGAATTTAAAGTTTAGTATTTTGAAGAAAGTAAAATAAGAATTTTGAAGATAAAATTAGTTTTACTTATCCTAAAATATATACCTTTAAGTGAACCCTCCCACCTGCTCACTTTTGTTGAACTGGAAAAGGTTATTTAAACAAAGGTGATAGAGAGCATTGTTGGGTAGACAACAACACGGGGAATCTGGCTAAGCACCTTTAAAATTTCATTTTTAATCTAACAAAAGCAATTTCACGCTTATTTCGGTTTCTGAACTTGAATAAAAAAATTGAAAATTCCGTAGCGGTTTTTACTCTGAAAATCCATCTCACTTTTTAAAGTTCAGGACCAAAACACGCACAATTTCAATAAAAGGAGAATACCGTACCAGTATTCCTTGCGAATTTTTGACAGACTGAGAACGTCTGTCCTCATCAGGCACTACTACTCTCTGGAAAAATGTTGTTTACACTCTCTTTATCTTTTGAGCTCGGCATTCCAAAATAGGAACCCGGGAATCCGTTTTCTCCTGAGAACGGAATTTTCAAGTATTCTTACAGTGGGACAGTAAGCCTAACAAATATCGGAGACCGCGCCATTTTGGAACGCCGAGCTCAAAAGATGAAGAGAATGTAAACAACAGTTTTCAAGTGTGTAGTAGTGCCTGATGAGGACAGATGTTCCCAGTCTGTCGAAAATTCACAAGGAATACTGGTATGGTTTCTCCTTGTTCTGAAATTGTGCGTGTTTTGGTCCTGAACTTGAATAAAAAATATAAATTAAGGTACTAAATGTTGATTTTAAGATATTTCGCTATAGTAAAACTGAAAGTACGCGCTTCAAAATACTTAATTCAACTGGAATCAAAACATGGATGTTTCTACTTGCCAAGAGAAAATATACATTACCTGTTAATTTTGAATTTCGTTCTCGTAGTGCTGTTTTACCCTAGAGAATTTCAGTTGTTTGAATCCGGAATGTTTTTTAACCCAAAATGCACATGCGCACACTCATCCTATAAAATCACACACTGCGTAAGCTCGCCTTCTTTTGTTCTGTAGCGGCCGTCATGGATGGTGGCTTCATCTTTACCCTTTCGTTTTTCTTTCGCCTGATGCAGCCATCTTGTTTTCTCTTTCGCCCGGACCTTCTTCCTGTGAAGACCCCTCGTCCTGGCCTCACTCGTTGGATCCCTCGGCACGGATGGCTGGTCAGTCGTCTCAACTTGCCTAGCCTTCCAGATCTCACCGACTCGTTTTGGCCGACTCCCACCCGTCCTTGGGCCGCCAAGTCCGTTGTCGTCGCCATCTCACCAGGTGGCTCTTTTTCTCATCCCTTCCAGTTCCACTGACAGCAAGATCCTGCACTGCCGTCATCTTGCAGTCCTTCGGCGGATCAGCCTGGCTTCACATGACCCACCGCTCGTCACTGCTGCCGTTGGTTCTCTTTTGTTTTCTCACAAGCTAGCTTGGAGCAGACGAACAACTAGGACAACCTTAGGCACTTGGCCGCTTGGATCTACTGTTTCGTTCATTCACGAAAGATGTTTGGTGTCCCAAATGCTCTCCCTCAACAGAGCCGACCGGGATCTCGTCATTCTCACGTGGCACCAAGACCACTTGAATCTTCTCTTCCGTACTGTCACGAAAGACATTGAAGAACCCTCCTGTTCGCCCTCAACAGAGCCAACCAGGCTCTCTCCATCCTCAAGCGTCCTGAATCTCTCTGCTTAGCCGCTTGTATTTTCTCTTTGGCACATTAAGGAGTTGCCCTCAACAAAGCCTACCAGGCTCTCCTCAAACTGTAGCATCCCAGAATTCTCTTCTGTGTTGCTCGGATTGTCTCTTTCGTTCTGCCACGTGCTGAGACATTGGCACATCGAGGTGTTCGCCTTCAACAGAACTGATTGGGCGCTCTCCACTCTCAACCATCCCGGAACTTTCTTCTCAGCCGCTGGGATCTTCTCTTTCGTTTGCCAATAAAGACATTTGCACATTGAGGTGCTCGCCCTCAACAAGAGCCGACTGGGCTCTCTTCATATCCAAGCGCCCTGGGCCTTTCTCTTGCGCCGCTTGGATATTCTTTCATTTTGCCACGAAAGGCATGAGCACATCGAGGTGTTCGCCCTCAACAGAGCCGACCAGGCTCTCTTCACTCTCAATGTCCTGAAACATTCTCCCTTGCCGCTTGGATCTTCTCTTTCGTCCGGCCACGAAAGACAGTTGCATATCGAGAGGTTTGCCCTCAACAGAACCGACCGGGGTCTTTCCTTTCACCGGGCAATGGATCATACTTTCAAGGCAAGCTCGGAAAAGCCCTCTTTCCTTATCCTTTCATCTGCCGCAACTTCAGAGCCTCCGTCGCCGACTGAAGACTGCTGTGTTTTTTCAGCGTAACTCGAAAACACTCACAAGTAGCCCTCTCTTCTACAGTTTCGTTCCACGCTCAAGACCCCACGCTGCCTCTTCTTGGCCGGCCAGAAATCTCTTTTGTTCAATGGAGCATATGGATCAAGTGCTCCAACGAAGGCATGCAAAGCTGGCCCCATCTCTCATCGCAGTCAGCTGAACTTCTCTTTCGCCCAACCTCAGCCGTCGCCAGGATCGTCACGGTCAGCAGCACATGCACTTTTGCAGCACCCCTCTTGCACCAGGGACGTCCTTGCTCTTTGCCCTTACTCGCATCCCTGGACAGTGAGAAGCAATCACGTCAAGGGAAAGAAGCAAGTACCTCCGGCGGTGTTCACTCATCAGGCCGCCGCCTTTACAATCTCTTTCGTTCCCCCATGAAAGGCTTTAAGGAATATAACCTGAACATAGCCTGGATCCTGTACGGTGTTTTCGTGTCTCACAAATGCCCTGTAACTCTCTTCCACTCTGGCTGAAAAACAGAGAAAGCAAGTCAACACATTCAAGCAGACATCCATGACATCCAGAAAACAAGAACCACAACTTCGGCCAATCATTCCAAAGTTGGTCAAGTCCGGAAAACCTCTCAGCTTGGCAGTTTCCGGGAAACCATCTTGGACTTCTCTTTTGCACGAAAGATGCCCAACCATCAACCAAAAGCAAAGTTGTTCATTGGAAAACCGCTCATTCGGGCGGCTTCTCCCTTTCACCTTGGCCGCACTGACATATATTCCCGTTCCTCACCTCAGACGCACAACAATCAGGCAAGTTTTCATCATGTGGCCTCCCTGCAGTCTCCCAGGAAGAATCCATGTTTGGAGTCATCGGCCACGTTCAAAAAAAGACAACAACAGCGAGACAACTCAACAGTCTGCAATCTCGAACTGTTTGAGCCTCCGTCAAGCTCTGCAGTCATCGCCCGTCAGCCTTCCCACGAAAGCTTCACGAGACGGAGCTGGCCCCGACCGTGGCGACATACTGCGCGATAACAAAGAAGCTCGGCCACGGCAACCGCTACCTTTCCTCCAGACAAGTTGGTCTGCCACTCCATGTGGGAATTCGACCGCAACAAAGTTTGCATGCCACTTCACCCTGATCAACTTCCGAAGCACGGACCTGGGAGCAACCCAGTTCAAGCTGCCTCTCCCAAGCCAAAGAACACACACTTGGGTTCCATAAACACAAGTAAACTGGAATCACTTTTAAACAACCACGTCAACTCTGCGTCACGTCGTCAAAAACTAGGGTTGTAAAAAAGCGGTTAATTCATTAAACGTTTTTCGTTTACGATTAAGAAACGGTTACCGTTTAATCGTTTTCTCTTTCATGCTTGGCGTTGGGCCGGCGTGCGCGCCCCTCTTTTTTTTAGTTAAACGCTCCAATCGTGCAAGTGCTCGCATCGTGAGGATAGCATGAATCGACATCCAGGATGGTGGACGAAGAATAGGTCACCGCCGATCGTTAATTTTTTTTAATTAACCCTTTTGGATCTGAATTTTCGCTTAAAATCGTGTCTAAAACGACCAACGAACAATATTTCGTTTCCTCAGTTCAAGGCACAGTTGCAAAAAAAAAAAAAATTTCCAATTGCGTCCAACGGAGGTGTAATTCTGAAGTAATTCTGAGTGTTTTGGAACGTACATTTTCGGTTTATTTCATTCAATACTATCTTTAAATTAACTTAATTGGTGTTTTTGTTGGTAGTGTAGTCAAAATTAACGTTAAAATGGCTTTTGTTTGCTGAAAATAAGCCTAGGTTCGTTCAAGCTGTCGTAGCTCAACAACGCAATGCACGCCGCTATCTTGGTCGGGTTAGAAGCTGGGAATTCCGATTCTCGTTTGCACGCCTGCTTTGAATGACGTCACCAACTTCGTAGTCACTGCCTCTATTCCTCGAATAAACTTCTCCGTTTCAACAACCTTTTTGAAACGATTCAGTATTGCGAGCTACGATTGGTTCGTTCTTGCCACGTGACCACTGATCGTGATTAGGCCAGTCTTAAGTGACGTCACTCGAAGCGGGTCAAGGTCGCAGCCTTGGGATGCTAGTACGCACGCTTCTCTTGCGGACAGCCGGCTCAGGATCGCGATGACGGCCGAAAATGGATCACATTCGACGATCGCGAATGCCACTTAAATAAAACAACTTTAAACTACTTGCACAGTATTGAAAACATAAAAAAAAAATGCTGGTAGCAGAAACCGATACTGCAATGGAAGAATAACCAGTGGATGTTATCATTTCAAGGTCTCCTGGGTACTGCAAGTTGAACATTTTCGTAAACGCATTTACGTTGTCGAAATTTGTTTTTAATATGTGAAAAAGTAATACGATGGTCCCTACTCCCTAGTATATTTTTGTACAATAACTTGCAATATAATTATGACGTCTGAAATATTTTATACCCATAGACCGCATAATTATTTTACTAAGATTTATTTTATTGAGGCATGCAACAAGTTTAAGGGTTAAAGCTGCCTAAATTGCGGTTTTTATTAAACGCAAATAGCTAAACGTTTAAACGTTCAACATACGGTTAACCGTTTAACCGTTTGAACGGAACAACCCTATCAAAAACCAAAACCTTTTTCTTTTCTCCAGACAATAGAAGAAAGGAGGACCTCTTTTCTTCAGGCATGAATCACACCCACATTCCAACAGGAATAACCACTGCACATGCTCATTCCCAGCAACGAAATCTGTTACCAGACACCTGGCTCTCATGAGAAGGGCAGAAGAAGCGAAATTCTTCATCATAGCACAACTCTCAACGCGTTTCATCTGGAATCACCACAACATTTGCTTGATCCCAGCAACCAAAACTCTTCCCTAAACCTTTGAAAGAAAACGCAATAAAAATCATGAGAAAATGAACCTCAAACGTGGGTAGGTGTCACACTTTGACAAACTTCACACATAGCATTCTAGAGCAATCATTACATAAATAAAAAAACCGCATCACTCCACAAGCTGATCAACAGCATCTGTTCTGGATAACACGGGGAATCAACAGTCATCTCGTCATCAAGGTTCGATCAACAATCACTTCATATCAATTAGCTCTCACCCACAAAGATTTGTAGACAAACTGTTTCGCCCTTGTTTGGGCTTGTCAGTAGAGAATACTTTGTGGATGAGAGCTAAGCGACGCGTGCTTGGGCAAATGACAAGGGTGAAACAAATACGGTTTCCGCAAGCAAAATAGCAAAAACTTCTGCTTGTTTGGGGCTTCATTCTACTGAATGGCAGACACCCGGCGTAGGCCTATTTTTACCAATTGATCACTTAATATCAAATAGGTCTCACCCACAAAGTCTTTAGACAGACTGTTTCGCCCTTGTTTGGGCTCGTCATTAGAGAATACTTTGTGGATGAGAGCTCGGTTACTAGGGATCGACCGGGTCCGGGTAAATACCCGACCCGGTACCGGGTAATGCTATTTTTGACCCGGTACCGGGTAATGCTATTTTTGACCCGGCTCGGACTCGGTAAAAATTCGACCGAGTACGAACAGGGTAATCATTATTTGTTGAAAAACTTATTTCTTACTACCTGCAAATACTTACTTCAGTAATTATGCTTAAAATCATCATTTTACGCTATCACTGCTCATTTATCAACTAAAAAACTCCCTTTTTTAGCTTGTATCCAAACTTTCTCTCCTCTCCCGCCAGGGGCGCTGCTACTCGTAACTAGGAGGCCGCCATCTTGTTTGTTCCCCTCATCACATTTTGAGCACGTTGTTAGGAGAGGACGTGTTTGGCATCGCTGCCTTTGTTTTCGAGTTGGGAAGCAAAGTTATCAACTTTTCTGGGCATAATTATGACCACGATAGAAGCAGCAAACGATCTATTACGTGAGAGGCTCAATTCCAAGAAATTTGATGCGTGTAGCTGCAAGAAACAGTCAAGAGATTTTCACCCTCTTTGCCGTGAGTGCAGGCCCTGCAACTTCGTCACCAAAGTATGTGAACTGTGCGATTTACATCATCGTTCAACTGTGAAGGACATTTTGCACACGTGGAAGAAATCGGATCAAAAAGCAGATCAAAGGGCCAGGGCTGCAACGGCAGGTTTGGTTGAGGATGAAACGGCTACAGATTGTCAACCGGAGGGAGAAATCAAGATGGCGTCAACAAACGAAAATGACTTTGCTGAAATTCATGAAAGTGTGGTGGTGTCGAATGATGCAAAGTTGGTGGAGGACGGAGTAAGACAGGTGCCGTTCGCAAATGAAGAGTGGCGGGCGTCGATGCAGACCACGGCCAACGAAATTTTTAATGCGAAAGCAACTCGTATGGAGCAACGAATTACGGACAAGGTGGATTCGGCAGTGTCTGGGATGGAAAAGAAGTTCGGCGCTCTAATGACTGATATGCTCCACAGGTTGCAGCCATTGTTAGCCAATGAAGAAGAAAAATCATTGAAAAAATTAGGAACCGACGTGTCTGTTGTGACGGACTTCAAGTCGTCAGCTGCGATGCAGTCACCAGCTATGCAGTCGCCGTGCCGTCGGGAGGCGCCACGTGTCGGGGATGTTAAGACTGCGTCTAGATCCAAGTCCGGCGGCCGTACGGACCTAGTGAAGAGCTCGGCGAAGAAAGGAAAATCGTCTAGGGCGTCCACTCGCAGGTCAGGAAATGAGAGTACTCTATTGGCCGCTCCCGGTGTGGGGAATAGCAGTTCATATGAGCACTCAAGCGGACAATCACGCAAAACTGTAGGAGTAGTAAAGTCCAGTGAGGACAAATTTACGAAACTACTAGACATAATGAGCTCGTTTATGGCGTCAAACACGACGGGCGTCAAGTCGCCGCATGTCGCTGTGTTGTCGCCAATGCGTGAAGAGAACAGTCCCGTTGCTGCTCAGTCGTCACCGTGTCGCCGCCACGTGTCGCCGGACCGTCACCGTGTGTCGCCAGCCAGTCGCCATTGTGTCGCCGCCTGTTCCTCACCTACTAACTACGTGTCACCGGACAGTCGCCGTGTGTCGCCAGTCTGTCGCCGCATGTCGCCGATTGAAAGGCAGTCATCATTACGTCTGGAAGATGCTCATCATTTGAGTTCAAGTATGGAATTTACACCCACCAAGGGTGGTTCTGGAGTTGAGAATGATTCAAGGAAGAGGAGAGGAAAGGTGGCTTCAAGTATAGAAAAAGGGTTGTCTAAAAGAAGAAAAGCTAGTGAAGAGCACAATAACGGAGCTTCTGAGAGTAGCGACGAGACGGAAGGGGATAACACAGATGACCCGTTCAATGAAGGCCCAGGTTGTATCCCGTGGGCGGAATTTACGGAGGTGGCACTCAAGCATTTGAGACACACTCGGTTTTTCAAGGAAGGGCCTCCGCCAGTGGAGGATGCAGAGGATCCACCCATGGATACGTTGGCAAATGAGGGAGGTTATAAGCAGCGCACCTCCCATCTGCCGCAATCAGCAGTTTTGTTTCGGCAACTACTAAACACTGAGTCGTTAACTAGGAAAAATGAACTGCCTGTGACTTGTTCAAAACCCCTGCCACCGCATGACCCGAAGAAAACACATATGTTTTTCAAATCAGTCGGAAAAGGAGCCCCGAATAAGAATAGATTTCGGACCTACAAGGAAGCCGAGTATGTGACGGAACGGTGTAATACCGAGTTGGATTCGGTTCTCAAGAACCCCTCATTCATTAAAACTCCTGCTCAACAATTTGAAGAGGATGATGTCATGTTGAGAGCCAGCATGAGAGCAAGCTCTCAAGCAGAGCTTATTTACTCGTCATCAACTGCGGCTTTGAAGGCGATGGCGTTGGTCAACCCGGAGCTCAGGGAAAATAAAACAATTAGGGAATGTATGCATCTTCTTAAACGAGCGTCTTCATTCCACAAGGATAGTTTAAATGGGCAATGCCGGCTACTCATGAACAATGCTTTTCGGCGTCGAGACGCACTCCTAGAATCTGCAACTGGGGTCCCGGCGGATGTAGTGGGCAAGTTGAGACTTTTGCCAGTTCATGGCTCTGGAGACTTGTTTAATGGACAGTTACTTGTATTGGCTCCAGAACTCAGGGCGAAGGTTCGCCCGCCTCGAACATCGGTCAGCACGAACCCTGGAAGCTCTCGAAGCAAGACACCATATGCAAAAACCCAACACCCAGCATCAGGACATTGGAATGAGCCATATGGAGGAAAGAGTAGCAACAAAAAGCCAGTGGACAAGTCTAGGGATCGTTCGCCCTTTCGTGACCATCCCCCCCTCCTCGTCGCGCGGGAAAGGATCAGGGAGTTACCAGCGTGGCCGAGGATCGTTCCATGGAAGGGGTAAAAGACCTCCACGTCAGTGACTGGCCATGGTCAGGGCGCCCCCCCATTCACCGTCAGGTGGGGGGAAGGATTGCCAGACATCTGGGACATTGGAAGAGGATTGCGTCGGACCCATTCGTCATCCAAACTTTGGAAGAGGGATACACACCACTATTTGTAACCATGCTTGTAACTACAAACTGCCCGCCGGACTGGCTGGTAAGACGTTCCGAAATCCCAGAACTTATCAAGGAAGTCAATCTGCTGGTTGTGAAGGGGGCGGTAGAAGAAGCACCTCCCGGTCCAGGTTTTTGGAGTCCAGCAAGGGTGATTCCGAAGAAGGGAGGAGGATCCAGAGTTATATTCAATCTTCGGAAACTCAATCAACACCTCGCAAAGGAACATTTCCAGATGGAATCGATCGAATCAATTCGAGACTCGCTCCAGCACGAAGAGTATACCATTTCGATCGACCTCGAGGATGCGTATCTGCACGTTCCCCTCAATCCTACGATTCGACATCTGTTCCGCCTTGTGGCGGGGGGGAAATCGTTCCAATGGAAATCTCTTCCCTTCGGCTTAGCGACGGCTCCATACGTGTTTACTCGAATGCTGAAACCAGTGCTTGCATACCTGCACCTACATCACATCAAAGCTCATGCATATTTGGACGATTGGCTTGTTCAAAACAAGGACTGTTTTCTTCTGACTCAGCAGTGGGAAATGTGCAGCTCCCTGTTCTCACATTTAGGTCTTGGTATAAACCTCAAGAAGTCCAGGCCAGTTCCAAGCACTTGTTTTGTGTTCCTGGGTGCAGAGTTCAACACTGTAAAAATGTTGGTAAAACCAACGCTGGAGAGGTTCGTCAAGACGAGAACGTCGGTGAAGACATTCGTCCGAAGGACCAGGGTAACGGCGAAGGAGTTGGCATCGCTCATTGGACTCTTGGACTCCAGCGCCAGACTTGTACCCTTAGGCCACTGGCGAGTGAAACCGATTCACTGGTTTCGGAAGACAGCGTGGCAGCCACGGAACAGTTGGATGGACATCATTCCGCTACGAGACCTCCCGAGGCAAAGCTTGGCGTGGTGGACGGTGAAGGAAAACCTTCAAGTGGGAGTGCCCATTCACGAGCCCGTTCCAGAGTTGCTCCTGTTTTCGGACGCCTCCCTGTCAGGTTGGGGTGCTCACCTTGCCGGAGAGACTGCATCAGGCATTTGGAGCGAAGAGGAGAAGGGCCTGCATATCAATGTCCTGGAACTCAGAGCAGTTTGGAGAGCCCTCCTTGCCTGGAAGTTAAGGCTGAGAGGTCAGCCAGTGGGCATCATGTGCGACAATGCCACGGCTGTTGCGTATGTGAAGAAAGGTGGGGGCACGCATTCGAAATGTCTTATGGAAGAAGCCTCCATCCTCTTCGAGATCTGCATGCGGTACGAAATCTCGCCGGTTCCTCGCCACATAGCAGGAAGTCTCAACGTGTGGGCGGACGAGTTGTCCCGGGGTTCACAAGTGCCGACTACGGAATGGATGTTGGACCCTCAAGTTTGCAAAGCCCTGTTTCGGCAGTGGGGAACCCCGTCGGTGGATCTGTTCGCAACCCACTACAACACTCAGCTCCCATGTTTTGTGTCCCCGTTCCCGGATGCGCGGGCCTGGGCAACGGACGCGTTGTCAATAAGCTGGGAAGGACTGAATGCGTACCTGTTCCCGCCGTTCAAACTCCTGTTGAAGGTGGTCAACAAGTTGAGAGTGGCCAAAGGACAATTCATCCTAGTAGCCCCCTGGTGGCCAGCAGCTCCATGGTTCCCAGAGCTGATGGAGCTGAAAAAGACGGAGCCGATCCCTCTGCCAATCACAGAGAGCTTCTTAACCCAGCATCGTGGGAGAACCCTGCACCAAAACCCTTCCATGCTGAATCTTCAAGGGTGGAAACTCTGAGGAAGAATTTGGTGAAGGAGGGATTTAAGGAGATAGTGGCTTCCAGGATTACAAAGTGTTTGAGGGAGTCCTCGCAACGTAACTACAATGCCAAATGGAAAAAGTGGTTCGAGTGGTGTGTAAAGTCAGACTGCGACCCATGCAACCCGGACCTACGAATGCTGACTTTGTTCTTTGAAGAGCTATTTACCAAAGGCTTGTCCCCAAGTGCTATCAAGGGCTATCGTTCGGCCATTAACTCGGTGCTGACATGCGTAGGGGATCCAAAGACTGTTTCCAGTGTGGTGGTTTCCAAACAGATGACAGCCTTTGAAAATGCAAGACCAAGACAAACGAAATTGTTCCCCAAATGGAATCTGCCGTTGGTGCTAAAAAGTTTAATGGGCGCCCCATATGAGCCAGCTAGAAATGCGTCCATTCTATCTCTATCCCAGAAGACGGTATTTCTAGTCGCTTTGGCCTCGGCAGCACGTCAAAGTGAGTTGGCAGCCTTCACCAGAGATGACGGTCATATTCGATTTTCCAAAGACTGGTCGGAGGTATTTTTGACGTTTCCGGCCCATTTCCGAGCGAAAAATTGCAAACCGGGAACAATACCAAAGCCGGTACGGATTAAAGCTCTAAAAGGATGTGGACAACCAGGGAACCAGGAACGTTTGCAGTGTCCCATTAGAGCTTTGCGGTTCTACCTGTCCAAAACAGATAATAAAGAAAGAGGACTGCAAGTTCGTAACAAGCATACTCCACTGTTTTTGGATGTGGACTCAAACAGTGGTGAGATTATGGATAAGGGAGTGTCACCCTTCAAGTTGGGGAAATGGATCTGTGCCGTAATTAAAAGAGCATACTTGAACGGACAGGATCACGAAGATCTCCCCGCTACGGTTAGAGCACATGAGCTACGGGCATTAGCCGCATCATGGGCGTATGGTTGTGGCACACCTTTGGATGAGGTGGTAACAGCGTGCTCTTGGAATAGCAGTACCACCTTCATCAAACATGACCTGCGGGAAACTTGTGGGCTTAGAGGAGAGAATGTGGTGAGGGGTCATGTGGTGGCAGGAAAGGAGCTCTAATGACGTTCCACCGGATGGGGTCACCCTTAGTGCAGACGGAGGTACACACTGGTGAATGAACTATAGTGCTAACTCAGACTGAGGGAGTCACCTCGAGTGTAGACTAGGGACACCCAGTCAACTGAGCACGGCAGTGAAGTAACTGGAAGAGGAGACGAGACCAACTGTGTAGAAGTGGTAAGTTGACTTATTCCATGTTAAAACAGTAATAGGCAAGCTCTCCCGGGTTCAGTGAGGTTTTTCCCCACCGCCTGAATGACAAATTCAGCATAATTACTGAAGTAAGTATTTGCAGGTAGTAAGAAACGATAATTTTAAAAGGTAAAATTAGTTTTTACTAACCTAAATACTTACTTCAGTAAGAACCCGCCCGCCTCCCCGCATTCACTGAAAGGAGAGTTCAAAATGTGATAAGGGGAACAAACAAGATGGCGGCCTCCTAGTTACGAGTAGCAGCGCCCCTGGCGGGAGAGGAGAGAAAGTTTGGATACAAGCTAAAAAAGGGAGTTTTTTAGTTGATAAATGAGCAGTGATAGCGTAAAATGATGATTTTAAGCATAATTACTGAAGTAAGTATTTAGGTTAGTAAAAACTAATTTTACCTTTTAAAATTATCGTTTTTATTTTCATAGTTTCATTTATACCTTCTGGATCCCCCTACGACTACTTGCACGGAATAGATATTCATTAATGTGCACAGAAAAAATCAGATAAATTGCTTTAATAGTTTCGGAGAACCAATTTTTTGTAATTACGGGCTGTAAACGAATAAAATTGAAAATCTCCGTGTTGAAAAAACGCGTCCGTAAGTCGGCAATAGTTACGCTAAAAATAGATGTTCCCACCTGATAAGCGATAGTGTGAAGGTTTATAGGTTCCTTTTCCATTTTAGTTGTACATCGCAGCTGCTGTTTTAATTTTTTAATGTTGTGAAACATCATCTTTCTCGTGATTTTCAACAACGAACCGAACATAAGCGCTCTCGTGAAATCCAAAGCGCGCCATTGTGAAATCGTCCGTCAGCCAATGAGAGCGCACCAAATCGGTCACGTGGTGCCAACTGGCCAATGAGATGACGCGATCCTCCAATTGCTTTGGAAAGGCAGCTTGAGACCGCCAGAAGAGCCTCTTACATTTCATCTGATTGGCCAATGCCAAACGGGCATCGAGAAAATATGTTGACAGGCCCGGATAGAGGGGAATTCCAGTTTTTCAATGAACCCAAGATGGCGGCGCCCAGTGAAATTGGTTCGATCGCTACCGCTGTCGAAAATAAACAGTTTTTTGTTCTTGAACTACGGAAAAAGGAATGAACACCACATTTTTGCAGTTTTTATTGAGACTGCACTCAACTAAAGTACTTTTTATAAAAGTATAGACATCGTTTACAACGTTTTGTTTAGAGAAATCGATGCACAACATATCGGGTAGCGAATTTCAGCTTTTCTCATGTCGATATTTTGGCCGAAAATCTCATTTTTCGACCCGCACTTCCCCATAAACGTTTCGACGTATATATACGTCGTTACTCCTCTTAGGCCACATCATTGCTTAAAGGGTTAAAGCCAACAAAGGCCTATTGGGAGACAAAGTAACCAAAATGCATTTTATTTTTCATTTCACTTTATTATTAAAAAATTTGGAACAAAGAATTGCTCGTCAATTAAATTTTTGACTTAACTTTAATTAATAACGTAAAGTTTATAATTAAAAAATTTGGAAGAAAGAATTACTGGTATTTTACAGTTTTTTAAAGTTGGTTTCGTCCTTTTATTTGCTTTCGCTCATTGTTATACTATGTGCAATACAAAACTGGACGAAAGCAAAATGAAAATGAGTGAAAGCAAAAAAAAAGAACGAAACCAAAGTTTAAAAAAAGCTGCATATTAAACATAAAGCAAAAATTGAAAATCTACGACCCGGTTTTACTACCCGGACTCGTCTCGGTGGGTATTCGTAATTACTCGGACTCGGCTCGGACTCGGTTTTTTGTTACTCGGTCGATCCCCATCGGTTACGCTTGCTAGGTCAAATAACTAGGGCGAACCAATACGGTTTCAGCAAGCAAAATAGCAGAAACTTCTGCTTCTTTGGGGCTGCATTCTACTAAATGGCCGACACCCGGGCCTAGGCCTATTTTTACCAATTGATCACTTAATATCAATTAGCTGTCACCCACAAAGATCTCAAGACAGACTGTTTCGTCCTTGTTTGGGCCCGTCAGTAGAGAATACTTTGTGTGGATGAGAGCTACTCTTGCTAGGGCAAATGACGAGGGCAAAACGAATACGGTTTCAGCAAGCAAAATAGCAGAAACTTCTGCTTGTTTGAGGCTGCATTCTACCGAATGGCAGACACCCGGGCCTAGGCCTATTTTTACCAATCGAAAATTTACATTACCTATTTTTACATAGCACTTTCTCCTTTCTGGAGCTCTTATTCCCTAGTAGAAAGTAGTCTTCCCTGCCGGGCTCGTAATTATTGCGCATGTCTGGAACTGGGTCCGACTATTTAAGCAGAATGCAGCGGACCACAATCATCTTTATTCCTAGGGTAGCCACGTGACGGTTGCTCCTAAAGCTCTCTTTCCTGTACGTTCCTGGTTCGCTTAAGGATTCACCGGTTTTGCTGTCAGACCCGGACTCTTCCTCCAGTTCCGGAAATGCTTTGCCCGTTCCCGCTACCGGTCCGGCCTGCGATTCCACTTAGGGTGCGCCAGCTGAGTCGCCGTTCCTTCTGGAATCGCTTCCGATCCACACCGTTCACTTTCACAAGCTGTTCCTGCCAGGCGCTTTGGTCTCTTCTAAGCCATCTATGGTGGTGGCAGTTCGCCCTCCGCGGCCTCCGCCTTCTGCGGAATTTCCGGTGCTTCTTGCTGCCGTTTCGTACCAGACGCTTCGTGGCTCCTTCCGCCGTTCCGGACATCGACACATACCTCGTCGCCCGCTTCTCCACCAGCGGTAACTTCGACTCCACTTGGCATGGCTCCAAGACATTCCTCGAGTTTTCAGCCACCGGACTTCTTGTGCCCCCCTGTCCTCTTTCCGACGTTTCAGCGTCGTTTTGCATCCCTTCTGCCAGTTCAGTAGACTGTTGCTTTCTGGGACCGTCCCCCCCCCTCCTGCCCGTCTTTGCCAGGAACTCACCAGGCTCTCCTCTTGATGGCCCACCGTGTCTTCTTTGTTTAGAACTTTCGACCTCCGGTGCTTCAGATCCTGTTCATTCTCCGACTACTTCCAGCCTTCGGTCACCCGACTTGACGCCTCATTCCCTGATCCTTCTGACGAAACAGACACGTCGGCGTTACCCGGTATCATACCCCTGCCTGTCAGGACGGCACCTATGCCCCGTTCCCCTTCTTCGCCAGGACCTTCCTCTCGTCCGGATAGAGCGTCTTGTACAGCAGCCATTTTGCCTCCCACAGCTTGTCTCTCCTGTTCTCCGGTCCATGTCGATCTGTGAAGCGATCTATTCTGTGTTCCTCCCTTGTTTTTGTTAAAAAAAAAACCAAGACAACCAACAACAAACTAAACTGTCGTCCGTAATATTGTAGGTAGAAGACCGGCTGTCTGTTTCATTGTGCCAGGTTCGATACTGCCTCTAACCAAGTAAAAAGGGCACATATTTAACTAGAAAGGAACGGTGCACAAAGCACTGAGTCTGACCTGGTAATGGAACGTATCTACAGCCACGCTACAGGAAATCGCAAACTTTCTGCCACCCTCCAGAATCTTTGTTTCAGACTCATGTAGCCAAAACTCCTTAGTGTAGACCTATACTGAGGTCCCTCTATCCTTCGCACCAAACGCCTGCGGTTCCAAAAGCCTGCAAACACCTGCGGTTCCCGATTCCGTCTGCTCACTCAACGATACATCCGTTCCGTTCCTCCTGTACCCCTTCCTGATTCAGCCCTCTCCATTTGGTAAGCAACATTACCTCAAGCAACACTAAAAGGAAAGGGGGGGGGGGTGCCGGACGTAATCACCATTACACAACCATCGGAACAGCCCTAGCAGCTCTGGGAGTCCCTCATCGATATTTATAACTGATTCCTGCATCCGTTCCGAGTCATCTCTTTGTCTCACAGGTGGCAGGCGGACTCGAGTTGTCCATTACACCTGCACCTTACTTCAGTGGTTTACTTCCCACATTTCTGAACTCCTGTCATTCTTCCCTTCCGACTCTGTAAGTTCCGTTCCTTTACCATCACTCGAGCTAGGATGTCCTATCGTTCTCTTCTGGTCAGCGGTACGCTTTCCGCTTCTCTTAAAGACTGCCTTTGCAACTTCCATCGTCGCCCTGTCGACGATTCACCGTTTCGACCTTCAAAGGTTCAATGCGTTCCCTCTGCCATCCCACTTCCCTTCACCCGGGCCTTGGGTGTCTTTCCATTTTTCCAGACCTGCTACCAGGTTTCTCACGTCGCCTCGCTCTGTTTTGGTGGGAAAACACCCTTCGGCTCCCGCTGTCCTTTGTGTCGACACGCCATTTTCACTGTGCTACAAACTTTTCTGCGAACTATGTTGTTAGACTCTTCCTCATCAAAGCACCCTGTGCCTCCCAGCTTGGCACAGGG
>JAHWFP010108329.1:23124-43251 GCA_023313725.1 Lithobius niger
GACTCTTCCTCATCAAAGCACCCTGTGCCTCCCAGCTTGGCACAGGGACCCTACACCTTGTGGATGCATGGGTTTTACTGGCACATCTGCTTATTTCGACCCGCATCCTTGTTGTCAACATTATCGCCAATGCAATGGCGCCACTCTTCGTTGCAGCATCTGTATCACAATTCACCCGCCATCTTCCGACGACACCTGAATTCAGCATCACTTAGCCGGTTTCTAAAAAGACCTGAACACGTCTCCACACAAAAGATGTAATCCCATTACACTTGTTCAGGCTTCTCAGCTCCTAAACCCTTAACATGGCCAGGATTGGTGTTAGTGGACTTACCGCTTCCTAGTGGTTAAAAATTTGTATTATTATTATTATACAGAAAAAGACACTGCAAAAAAAATGAATGATGAAGATTTGACTAATGACGAGGAGGAGGAAGATAAACTTGAACATGCAAAAACAGCTGCAAATGAAGAAAGTAGGAAACAACAAATAGAAGATAAAACAAGGACAGAAGAATATAATGTTGGACTAGCAACAAGGATGATCAGAATGGAAGACAAACTGGACAAGTTAATAGAAGCAAATGAAAAATTAGAAAGTGTGATTAAATCTCTAGAATTTTTATACAAAGAACACGAAGATTTGAAAGAGGAAAATAAAGAACTCAAAAGGCGAATGGAAGAGATAGAGGGAAAAATCCAATTACTTGAGAATAGAGACTTGAAAAATAAAGAAATGGAAGGAACATTATCAACAATGAAACGTGAGTTAAAGGAAAAGGAGCAATATGACCGCAACATAAATCTTGAAATAAACCAATTAGACTGGCTGCAGGAGGAGAATACCAAAGAAGTGATAAGAAATCTAGCAAAAAATTTCAACGTCGGTGCCTTCCAAGATGATCAAATAGATGCAGCCCATAGAATACCGAACAGGGACAAAAACAAACCAAGCACACTGATTATACAGTTCAAGAACAGAGACAGTAGAGACAGTTGGCTACAGCAAAGGAAGCGTGTAGTTACAAATGACAATATGTTTAGAAATGGAAACAGAAAACGAATATATCTAAATGAGAATATGACGCCATATAATAAGAATTTGTTTTGGATGACGAAGAACACTGCAAAAGAAAATGATTACAAATACGTGTGGTTCAGAAATGGAAAAATAATGGTAAGGAAAAATGAACAAGCAGAAGAAGTAATAACCATACGTGAAGAAGCTGATTTGTTGAAGCTAAAACCAACACAAGAAATTCAATAATCGAATTTTTGAAAACAGAAATCAAATTGTGAAAGGAATACAAGAGGAGACTGGTGGTTGTGAAAGTGTTAAAATACTACATGTCAACATAAGAAGCTTAAGAAAAAATTGGAATTTGATGCAACAAATAATCCAAGATAGTATGGTCAACTGGGATATTATAATACTTACAGAGATTAATATAAAAAAAACTGAAACAGAATTGTATAAGTTAGATGGGTACATACAAAAAAGTATTACAAGGGAAACAACAAAAAGAGGTGGAGGAATTATGATCTTAATCAAGGAAGACTTTGACATAGAGGACACAGACAAAAGTTGTGTAGATAATAACATACTTGAAATTGAATTGAAGAAAAATAATAATGCAGATAGAATTAGAGTAATAGCAGTTTATAAAAAACCAAGTTCAAATAAAAAGGAATTTATAAAAAATATGAAAAACATTATTAAAAACAATAAAGAAAGTGCAACATATCAAATATTAATAGGAGATTTTAATATAGATATTTTAAATGATAGAGAGGATACAGAAGATAAATATGAACAGAACCTAATTGATAAATATGAAGACACACTAGCAAAGTTAGGATTTGAAAAAAAATTGAATCACCAACTAGAGAAGAAATAATAAGGAAAAATGGTATAAACTACATCCAAAGATCTTGTATTGATCATATTTATATTAAGAATGATACTGGAGAAACTAGAGGAGGTGTTTTAACAGAAAAAATTGCGGATCATTACTGCACAATGTGTTGGATGTGGAACTCTTACAAAAATAATAGTACAGATAAAAATATAATGAAGAATGAAGATGATTTATATATTTACAAACATAAAAATATTATAAAAGAAATAAATGAAATAAATTGGAATATGCTAGATACAAAGGAATGTCCGAATGAAACATATGAAGAAATAGTTAGTAAAATCCATAATATTTACTCAAACAATAAATCAAAGGTAAAACCTAAGCTTCATAAGAGAGCTGAAAAAAAGAGAAAAGAATGGATAACACATGATTTAGTTGAAAGAATAGATAATAAAAATAAATTGTGGAACAAAATAAGGAAATCACAAGACATAGACGAAGAGACGATAAACAGATACAAGAGAGAGAAAAAGGAAATAAACTCAAAAATCAAAGAATGTAAACAAAATTATTATAAGGAGAAATTAAGAAATTTGCAACTTAACAATAAATCAATTTGGGAAGTTATAAATGATGTAACAAGTAAAAAGAAAAAAGAGAACATTGATGAAGGGCTAGCAAAAACATTTAAAGACGTGGATTTTGTTAAATTATCAAATGATTTTAATAATAGTTTCTGTAGTCAAGTGCCAAATTTAAAAGAAAGTTTTAAAAATGAACATGAAGAATATATAAAAGGTTCCTACTGTAGAAAGATAAAAAACAAGAGAAAGAAATACTTAAAGGCAGTTAAAAATACAATGTATATTGAAGATGCAAATGAGGTTGAAATAATAAATATAATAAATGAACTAAAAAATACAAAAGCAACAGGACTAGATAAAATACAAACAGAACATATAAAACAATCTAAACATAACACAGCAAAAGCAATATGCAAATTGATAAATACAATGATTGAAAAAGAAATATGGCCAGACATGCTAAAAGTACAAATAATAAGACCGATTTATAAAAAGGGAAATAAAGTAAACTTGAATAACTACAGACCAATAGCTTTACTATCTATAATAGATAAAATATTAGAAAATTTTTTTGCAAATAAAATAAGAAACTTTCTAGAAAAAAAAAACATTTTGTCAAAATCACAATACGGATACACAAAAAATAAGAGTACAACGAATTTATTAATAGAAATAAACGAAATTATCACAACAGCATTAAATGATGGAAAATATGTAGGCATAATTTTAGTGGATTTGCAGAAAGGGTTTGATACGTTCGATAAAAAAATTCTCTTAAGTAAATGCCAAAAAATGGGACTGAGAGGAAAAATATACAATTTAATCAAGAGTTATTTAGATAATAGGAAAACACAAGTTCTTATATGTGGAAAAAGCAGTAGTCTTAACAACACTAAATTTGGAGTACCTCAAGGATCGGTTTTGGGACCACTGCTATACCTAATATATACAAATGATATTTCAGAAAATATTAAAAAAACACAAGTGTTACTGTTTGCAGATGATACCATAATGATTTCAATAAACAATAATTATGAAAACATGATTGAAAACCTACAATATGACTTTAATAAACTGAATGACTGGTTTATTGTAAATGAATTATTTATTAGCAATGAAAAAACTATACACATGGATATCACAGTCCCTAAAATGAAGAAAAGTGAAGGATTACGAGTTATTAAACACTATGGAAATTGCACAAATTTAGAATTAAATCATGAAAATAAAAAATGTATTAAAGAGTGCATAAATTTGGAAAAAAAGACCAGTGCAAGATATTTGGGAATGGAAATAGATTCAAATTGGAATTTCAAAGGCCACATAATTCAAGTCATAACAAAAATAAGACAAATACTACCAAAAATTCGCCGTTGGCGACACGCGCAGCACCGTCGGCGACACTCAGCAGCCAGGAGGTGGCCGCTATGACGCTGCCGCAGCGGGACACATTGTCGCCGTCCTGTGGTCAGTTGTCACAGGGGGATGTAGTGTCGCCGATTGGTTTGGCCACGGGGACGCTGGCGCAGCGGGACAAATTGTCGCCGTCCTGCAGCCAGTTGTCCTACGACACGCACAAAGTGCGTGATCGTGTGGCCCCTGGGACGCTGGCGCAGCGGGACACATTGTCGCCGTCCTGTCGCCAGTTGTCGCCGCATGTGGGTGTTTTGTCGGCGGGGGCGGCTGCCCTGTCGCCCGTCGGGAGGGCTGGCTGTCCGCCGCCGGGGCGGGGGCCCGTGTCACCAGATGGCGGGCTCGTCGCCGAGCGTGTCGCCCATCAGGACGAGGATGAGGATGAAGAGGACGGCACGGTGCAAGACCCGTTTAATGAGGGACCGGACTACCTTCCCTGGGAGGACTTCACCGCCATTACTTTTAAGCACTTGCAGGCTACTCGTTTCTTTAAGGAGTGTCCTGTGCGGCCGGAGAATTTGGACGATCCGCCTATGGGGACTCTGGCGAATGAGGGCGCTGCTAGGCCGGAACCCGCGCACCTGCCGCAATCGGCTGTCCTGTTTCGGCAACTCTTGAACACGGAGGCCTTCACCCGCAAGGACGATGCGGCGATTTCGGTTGGTCAGCCGCTTCCCCCCCACGATCCTAAGAAGACTAGGTGGTTTTTCCGGTCGTCGGGTCCCGATGCCCCGAACAAGAGGCGGTACCGGACGTTTGCGGAGGCGGAGTATGTGACCGCAACATGTTCCGCTGAAATGGACTCTACCCTGAAGGCCCCTCCGCATTTGACCATCCCGTCCGGCCAATTCGAAGAGGACGACGTAATGCTGCGGGCTAGCATTCGAGCGAGTTCGCAGGCAGAGCTAGTGTATTCGGCCTCCACTGCCGCGCTGAAAGCTTTGGCCATGGTGAACCCGGAGCTCCGGGTCAACACCACTATCCGGGAGTGCATGCACCTCCTCCGGCGGGCGTCCTCTTTCCACCAGGATAGCCTGACATGGCAGTGTCGCTTGGCAATGAACAATGTGTTTCGGCGCCGAGACGCTCTCCTCGACGCGGCGGCGGGTCTCCCCGTTGACACGGCAGGTCGATTGCGACTTTTACCCATTCACTCGTCTGCGGAACTGTTCTCCGGAAAGCTGCTGGAATGGGCTCCGGACTTCAAGGAGAAGGTGAAGGCCCCTCCGGCGCCGCGTGGCTTGGGGCGTGGGGCTCGTCAAGGCAGAGACTTGGTTTTGCCCCCCCCCTCGGGGGGTGCCCTGGGTCGACCCGTACGGGAAGCGTGGGGAATGGGGTAGGCCCCCCGCTGACGTTCCGTCCGTAGCTCCCTTTCCAAGCCGCACCACCTCCCAGCCACGCGGGAGGGTCCGGGGTGCGTTGCGTGGGCGATCCGCCCCTCGGCGGACGCTGCGGCTCCCCCTGCGCAAGTTTTGACTGGCAATGGCGGGGACGCCCCCCCATTCACCGTCAGGTGGGGGGCAGGTTGTCCCGGCATGCCGAGGCGTGGGGCGCCATCACCACGGATCCGCTCGTTCTGGGGAGTCTGCGAGAAGGTTATTTGCCACCGTTTCTTTCTCTTCCAAGGCTTACCGCCTCCCGGCCAGACTGGCTGGTGTCCGGTTCATCAACCCCCGGGCTTCTGACCGAGGTGGCATCCCTCGTGGAGAAGGGGGCCCTGGAGCGTGCGCCGAACTCACCGGGGTTTTGGAGCCCCGCCAGGGTCATTCCGAAGAAGGGCGGCGGTTCGCGGCTCATCTTCAACCTGCGGCGCCTCAACGCCCACCTGGTCGTGGAGCACTTCCTGATGGAGTCCGTGGACTCGATTCGCGATGCCCTACGTAGCAACGAGCTGACCGTCTCAATCGATCTTCAGGATGCCTATCTCCACATTCCCCTGCATCCCTCGGTCCGGCACCTGTTCCGTCTGGTGGCGGGGACGGTATCCTACCAGTTCACTGCCATCCCGTTTGGCCTCGCGACGGCGCCCTTCCTCTTTACGAGGGTGATGAAGCCCGTCATCGGGCACCTGCACGTCCACGGGATCAAAGCTCACGTTTACTTGGACGACTGGTTGCTGCGCCATGTGTCCCGCGTAGTGCTGTGTCAGCACCTGGATCGCGTCCTGTCGTTGTTTGCCCACTTGGGCCTGGGAGTCAACGAATTGAAGTCCCGTTTCGTGCCGGCAGTGGACTTCGTTTTCCTGGGCGCAGAGTTCAGCACCCTGACCTTGACTGTCCGGCCCTCAGTGGCCAGGATTGCGAAGACCAGGGACGCGGTTCTGGATTTTCTTCAGGGGGACACGGCGTCGGCTCTCGAGCTGGCGTCCTTGATCGGCACCATCGACTCGAACGCGAGGCTGGTTCCCCTGGGCCAGTGGCGCGCCAAGCCGCTTCACTGGTTCCGGAACGAGGCGTGGTGGCCCCGCATCAGTTGGGAGGACAGGGTGCCGCTGCGCAATCTGCCGGTGGACAGCCTTCTGTGGTGGACGGTGAGAGAGAACTTGGCGGTGGGGGTCCCGCTGCGAGAACCGGTACCTTCGCTTCTTTTATTTACGGATGCTTCGACCTCGGGCTGGGGTGCCCACCTCGCGGGCGAGATGACTTCAGGGACTTGGACGTCGCAGGAAGCCGGTTTTCACATCAACGTGTTGGAGCTTCGGGCCGTCCGTTATGCGGTCGAAGCATGGGGAGAGCGGCTTCGGGGCAGCACGGTGGGCGTGATGACCGACAACTCCACCGCGGTGGCTTACATCCGGCGGGGCGGCGGGACTCACTCTCAGTCTCTGATGGCGGAGACCTCGTCCCTGTTCGAGGCCTGCCTTAGCTACGCGGTCCGCCTGGTCCCTCGCCACATTGCGGGCGCCTTGAATGTTTGGGCCGACGAGCTCTCCAGGGGAGCTCTCGTCCCGACCACGGAGTGGAAGTTGGACCCGTCGGTGTGCCACATGCTGTTTCGAGTCTGGGGGGAACCGACCCTGGATCTGTTTGCCACGAGGCACAACAACCAGCTCCCGTGCTTCGTTTCCCCTTTTCCCGACGAGCTGGCGTGGGCGACGGATGCGCTGTGTCTGGACTGGCGGGACTTGAGCGCCTACCTGTTCCCCCCGTTTCGCCTGCTGCAGCAGTCGTTGAACAAGATTCGGGGGTCGCGCGGTCGGTTCATTCTCATTGCGCCCTGGTGGCCTGCGGCTCCCTGGTTCACGGATCTGTGGGAGTTGAGAAAAGCTCCGCCACGGCTGTTGCCCATCACGGCCCGCTTCCTCACTCAACACCGGGGCTCGACGTCCCATCCGAACCCTGCCATCCTGCATCTTCACGGGTGGCTGCTTTAACCGATCATCTGAGGCTTCGAGGGTTCTCCCCTGAGGTGGCGGACAGGTTGCTGGGGTGCATTCGGGGTTCCTCCCGGAAGAATTACGACGTTAAGTGGCAGAAGTGGGTGGCTTGGTGCAGTGCGAACGCCTGCAACCCCTGTGGTCCGTCAGTGGCCGCCCTCGCCAGGTTCTTCGAGGCCCTGTTCCGGCGTGGCCTCTCCCCCGGCACCATCAAAGGTTACCGGTCTGCCATCAACTCGGTTCTGATGTGTACCTTCGGGTCTGAGGTGGTGTCCGACGCCTTCCTCTCTAAGCAGATGACGGCCTTCGGGATCGCCCGGCCCCGGCAGGTGCGGTTGTTTCCCCGTTGGAACCTCCCCTTGGTGCTGCAGCACCTGATGGGGCCACCGTACGAGCCTGCGGCATCGGCATCCCTGCTCTGTCTGTCTCAGAAAACGGTGTTCCTGGTGGCGCTGGCATCCGCGGCACGGCAGGGTGAGTTGGCTGCATTCTCTCGGGACGGGGGTCATGTTCGGTTTGCTGCGAATTGGTCCGAGGTGTCCCTGACGTTCCCGGCCAGGTTCCGGGCTAAGAACTGCAAGCCTGGCGTCACGCCACGGCCTGTATCCATCAAGGCCTTGGGTAGGCTGTTCCCCTTAGGTGACAACGAACGGCTCCAGTGTCCAGTACGGGCGCTTCGTTTCTACGTCACTGCTACGGATAGGTTGCTCCGGAAGGTACGCAATGGGGCGGACGGTGTGCGCCCCACTCCCCTGTTTCTGGATATCGATCATGCTTCAGGTGACGTGTGTGATCGCGGCCTTACGCCGTTTAAAATGGGTAAGTGGATTTGTGCGGTGGTCAAGCGTGCGTATGAGACGGGCCAGCAGCACGTGGATTTGCCTCCTGACGTTCGGGCGCATGAGTTGCGGGCGTTGGCGGCTTCATGGGCCTACGGGTGCGGGACACCGCTCGACGAAGTAGTCGCGGCGTGCTCCTGGCGCCACCGGACCACGTTTGTGCAACATTATTTGAGGGACACGAGTGGCCTGGAGGGCGAACAAGTTGTGCGTGGCCATGTGGTTGCCGGCCAGTCCTTCCAAGAGTGAAGCCTGGACCGGTGTGCCGGTGTATGTGTGTGGACTCTGGCTGTGCTCCATTACGGAATTCTAATGGAGTTGGCCTGTGTGGATTTTTGTGCCTCATTCCGGGGAAGGTTCTCGTGGATGAGGCGGTGGCAAGGCCTGGTGCTGGCGGCATCGCACGGCTGTTGGTTTGGGTCCAGGGACCGTGGACCACTCCCGTTGACTGGTAGACGCCGCTGGACACCTGGTGTAGGTGAGTAGTTTGGTTGCGGTGCTCTGTTTGGTGTAGACGTTTTTGGGGGGAATGTTCTCCTGGGTTCATTGTTGGTGTGATGGTTCCCACCTCCTGTCTGACAAATTCAGCATTATTACTGAAGGTAAGTATTTGCAGGAAGTAAGAAACGTAAATTTTAACTAGTGAAAATTAGTTTTTACTTACCTAAAATACTTACCTTAAGTACGGACCCGCCCGCCTCCCCGCAATCACTGAACCGGAGTGTTCCTGAAAAAGTGATGGGGTTGGCCTGGTGGGGGCGCTGGCGTCAGTAGTGACGGGCAGCGCCACCTGGCGGTGGTGGAGAAAAGTTTAGGGAGAACATAAAAAAGTAGGTTTTTAGTTCATAAGCGAGCAGTAAATAGCGTAAAAAGGTGGTTTTAGCATTATTACTGAAGGTAAGTATTTTAGGTAAGTAAAAACTAATTTTCACTAGTTAAAATTTACGTTTTTTTTAATCAGGGGTCGGCGGTAAAGGGTGTAAACCCAACGGTAGAACGGCACGTTCGGATACTCAGAGAATTCCAATTCTGCTACAAAACTAGATAAGTTTTCTGGTAGAATTTACTAATTTATTTTGGCTAATTACTGTAAAAGGAAAGGAGCTACTTGTCTCAATTATAAACTGACAAACAGTATTGCTCATGGACGATTTTACAAGAATAGTATTGGTGAAGAACCATATTCTTACTCGACCACGTAGCCTAACAGATGCCTCTGAAAATATTTAATGTGCCCTGTGTATTTTGTATTTCAGGCTATCGAAATCTACAATAATGCAGAAGTTGAATACAAGTTAGCATCCACCTTAGAATTCTTTGTGTAATTGAAGCAAGACTTGTACTGTATATAGATAAATTACAGCCAATTCCATTAACAAGCATTCCAACTTGCAGACGTCATCCCCTGCCAAACATCATCTTAAGTGAGAAGACGTAGGCTTTGCCTTTCATCCTTTTTGCATTTATACATAATACAGCACCTGCGCATTGTTGCTTAACACTTAGAATTGTGTGTGATTGTGTGTGTGACAAACAGTTAAATTATGCTAGATAAACTTAGACGATGAGGGAGGGTATCACTCTTTATTTATTACACCAGAAATCGCAGACTTATGTAGATTTATGTGTAGATGGAAGGCGTTGCTTGTTGTCTGTTGTACTGTTGTGTAACACGTCTACCGTCCCATCGCTTGCATTTTTTGTTGAAAGTGTCGCTCAAGCTGAATTTCAGACTTAGTTTTGCTAGTAAAGTGATCGGTGGCGTGAGTGAAACCTGTTTATTTCTAATTAGAGAATTTATGGCTGTACAGAATTGCGTCGTACGATAGCGAGATCTGAATTTTATCAAAGTATTGTACATAAAAAATAGTAATGTACAGAACTACAGTTATTAGTATGTAGTCCAGCAGTTGTTAATACATACACTAATGATGTTGTGTAATCGAATTTTCTGTAAAAGCGAATTGTTGGCTACTGGAGAAAATAGAACAGTATGTGATGTAGGCATTGAAATTTTACATGCAATGTGCCAATTATGGAGGTTTATAAATTGGAGGTGTTTACATGATCAAGTTAATTGGAATAAATGGTAAAAAAAAACTGTGATGTGAAGCAAAGTTTCATTAGTTCTGCAGCAGTGCGTTGGTTCAAACTTACTCCATTGGTTCGTGTTAGGGTTATGTCTCTTAGGTCAAACTTTTGAGGTAGATAAAAAATATGAGGTTTGCTACTTACTTGGTGAATTGCAACTTTAAAGGAACTCTCGTCGGGTGTTTAGCGATGAATTTTCAGATTTGAAAATGGTGCAGACAGCTAAAGTAGGCTTTTGCAAAACTATTCAGCTACTTTATACAGAAGCTTCTGTACTCCAAAAGATTTACAAAAGATTTGTTTCTGTATTACATACAAAGCTAATCTGACTATTTTAGTTTTAATCATTAGTTTCTTACTGTCCACCCCGTGAACTGCACAACTGCAATTAGTAGAAAATCAATTAGTATCGGCATGCGAAATGATGACAGGGCATGCAAAGGTGTATACATTTTGTTAGAAATGGTGTTGAATTTCACTTCAAAATTAGTTAAATACCGTAAATCCCCACGTTATGAAGGGACAAATGGAGCCCGCAACACAAGGTCAATCATTTCTTAGTGCATGTTGTAGCAATCAGCTCAAGTTTAAAATACTGGTTGTAAATGGGATCAGAACAAATTGATAATGCAAAATTAACGAAATTACACTAGGAGATGTAATTAAAATTCAGTTACTGCTGAGCTGCTTTGTGTACTCGTGAATATCGGCAGATGGCACTAGCTGACTGGATTCCGGCAAAAGTAACTCATAATTAGGGTTAAAAATAATAATAAAAAAAAATTCTGCATTGCAATTTGCATCTTACAAAAATCACAAAACCTGATCTAAACAGACTTTACTACTTAATAATATTTAAACTTGACTGTACTGTGGTTAAATAACACAGTTTGATGGCAATGGTGCACCTTCCAGATATCGGCTTGTGAAAGCTTCTGCTTGAGGGCTGCCGCTTGCTCTGTGACCTTTAGAGACATTGCAATTCTAATTTATTGTATTTCATATGTTTGAATGTTATTAAACTGATATAAAGTGAACTCAAAATATTCGTAGACGGCTCACGACATCAGAAGGCTATACAAAAAAATGCTCTTGGTTGTGATGATTGTTCCAACAGTAAGGTGCTTCAAATTAATCCTATGACAAACTGAAGAATGATGTAGTTTCTTTAAGCATGCATAAACTTTACAAAATTTATTTACAATTTATTTTGTAATTTATCCTAAGAAATATTAATAAATTTATTTAATATACATTGTGGATGTTGATACAAACTTGTGCAGATGCTGAAAATGCGACTCGAATGTAAACCCTGTTCTTAGAAGTGAGTCATTTTCACCATCCGGATTGTATAGAAAAAAAACCGCCATATTTCATTTGTAAGCCCTTGGACATTTTAGTGGGGATTTACAGTAGCAAACCTTTTATTTTGGCTATCTTTACAAAGGCAAGACTTGCTGCAATTCATTTTTCTGTGTTCGTTTTGACGCAAGTTAACCGTAATAAGTAAGTAGGTTGTAAATTGAAAATTGCTACACGTGGTCTAAGCAAGCGTATGTCGACCATTACTGTCAAGTTGTGTGACGGTCTTTTCTTTTTAAGTATGTTTGAATCTATTTGAACAGATGGATTCATTGTTAACCGTAAAAGTTATTACTGCTATTACAGTGGAACCCAAAAACTGTTTTTATTACTGTAGTAGCATGGAACTTGTTAAGAGCTGATCACTCTTTTTTTTTTTTAATGTTGATGGGGAAAAAATTGACCTATTTTTCAAATGCATCTTAGTAATGTAATCATGTCTGTTCGGCATTAATTGGAGAGTTGAAAAGCCAGTGAAACCAATTATTCTGTAGTCGACATGTTTTCAGTTGTGATTTAATAATTTTACGTAACGATAAAAACTTAGCACTAGTAGTGTATGTACCTTATTGCACCATGAATGGGTTCAGTTATGCACCTAACTTGAGCGAGTGGTAGAATTTGCTGCAATCCAAATGTCCAAGTTAAGGGGAGACTCCGACGAAAAAAAATCATTGAATTCTGGTTAGAACATCAAAAGTTTGATGTTTCTTCTTTCAAATTATGTAGTATTTTTACAAACTCTTTTCGTTAATATTATAAACAATGTATTATTGAAACCCCTGTCAATATTGATAGGTGGAGTTTATTTTCATTGCTTGTTTTCACGAAATGTTTTTTTTTCCTTCGTATATTTGCCAAAAAATTAACCTAAAACAGTGACTTCAAACTAGCCACATAATTTTTAATTTAGCTGTGGGCGTGGATTAGGGAATTGGTTGGTTATTAGAATTACCACTGCTTGTTTTAGTGTGTGCAAAAGAAGAAAAAAATACACCAGAATGCAGTTTAAAAAGGTTGAGCACTGCGATTAATTAAAAGTAAACTTATGTTTAAGATAGTTTGATGTACCGTGTCGAAGTAATGAAAAAAAATTGCCTATAGCCTAAGTGAGACTTTTCTGAGACTTGTTTAACTGGCGTGAACAATGCGGATAAAGCTGTTTACAAATAGTCTTATTTCCCTATGATGCCTTTCAAAACCTTACTAATTAATTTTTATTTGCATAATTAATTTTGCTATTTACCATTTTATTTTATTTTTTGCATTTCTGTATAACGGTGTTAATCACTGCAAAATTTCATTCATATTCATTCACTTTCATCAATAAATTAAAAAAGTCTCATCTGTGTAAAAGTCTCCCCTTAAAGAAAGCTTTTGGTAAGTTGATTTTGTTACCATTTACAACTCTTTGCAACTTCAATCACAATCATTTACATAATTTTATCTTTAAACTTCACTGTCATTATATACTGTAAGCTTTTCTTGTTTTACTGGTTACAATATTTGTGAAAGGTGGAGTAATATTGGCTTTGTTCTTGAAAGGAACTAATTGAAAGGCTAGTGAGAGCAGTGCTTGCTTTCAAATTTTTTCATACGGTACCGTTATCTGATGAGGGGAGGAACACTTTTCCATTTCCTTTGAAATGAACAAAAGCGTAAAAAAAAAATATTATTGTCAACATTGCATCACATAGTTGTAAAAGTACTTATAAGGCTGCAAAAAAAATTGCTTCTCAGGACCCTCTGCAGTTGATCGAAAACCTGGTAAAAAATATGTTCAGACAAAGCATGTTAATGGTTTGCATTTTCTGTAAGCCAGATGGAATAACGAATTTGTAAAGCGAAGTGTCTTAAAAAAAGTTGAGGCGTTCGTTGGTTTCTGTTATACTATCTCCTTTTTAATGCTTTTTTGTTTCCTTCTTAAAGTAGCGTATTAACAGTTTGTATAAAAAGTTACGAAAAGACGGCCTTTTGAAATTAGAAAGAAAAATGAAAAGCCCGGTCACCAGGCCACTTTCATAAATTAAAACAAAAGTTCTGAGAAGCAATGACTTAATAAATAATGAGTGCTTAGACTCACTTGATTGATTTATATGAGCAGAAAAATCAGGACATTTCTTTCCAGCTTAAGGGTACAACTACATTTTTTCATACTATTCGACAATGCACTGGAAAACATCCAGCTGGGGATGTTGAGGAAAGTAATGACTGGTGCAGAAGAAGTGAACTACATAATTTGGCTGTGTAATTGAGACCGGTGATGCTGTTATTGTTATTAATTTATAAATAAAAACTGCAGCTTAACGTTAATTGCATTTGTAAATGTTATCATTTATGTAGGTTTCACTTGTGAATTCTAGTCATAAAACCCTTGGGATTTAAAACAAGGATAATTTAATTATTGAGAATTTTATTCAAATGTCTATCTACATATTATGTATTCAGATAAAAATTTAAACTGTCAATGTTTGTACAGTTCTTGTGTATAAAGTAATAAAACAGCGTGCTCACATATTACAATTTGTGTTAGTCCATAAAATTTGGTGTTTTTAACAATGATGAAGACGAGTCGGTGGCACAACTCGACGAGTAGAAGTAGGTTGTGGGTGATGTTTAAGTTGCAGTTAGAAGAATTTGTCGTTGTCGTTCATTACGTTGTTACATTATGTGTTACGTTTGTTTAAGATGTTTATTAGGCATCTTAGGCTGAAGTTACAGAGTCCCAAGATCCATTACACAAGACATCATAAGGACAATCTTGTATGCATTTCCACAATGTTGCTTCTTTTGGTTGATCAGTAATATCTTGTGATATAAACCGTCAATGATCGAATAACGCCCACTCGACGTTTCCATATTTTTTGGAATTTTAAGGGGGTGAGCGCTAAAACGATTCTTAACAAAAAACGCAACAAAAAGTGATATGAATGGTTTTTTGGGCTCAGTGTTTTGTTATTTACCAGTCTTAAGATTCTGGTTTCCTTACCATATTAATGTAATTAAATGGAAGAAAAGGTCACTTTTATTAAAAATTTCAACATTAACGTATGAAACATATGAATAATAACTTTTAAAAAGTACAACCATCATACTTGGAATGTTTAGAAAACGTTTAGTACAAAAATACAACGCTCAAATTCAAAAAGTCAGCATGAATCAATGTTCATCTGCCTATCGAAAATTCACGAACATTTGATTTGTGTTGACTTTTTAATGGGAAAAACAATCAAGAAAAAACTCACGAAAAACACAACACAAACAAGTCACTTGGCTACAAGTCTACTTGTCTACTTGAATTTTCGGTTGAATGGAAACGTTCTTCTTCATCATACAGAAGTGTCAGTATGAACACGAAAGGTCCATCTTGTTAGGTTAGGCTCGAATTTGAAACCGATCTGGCTTGTGCTCCACTGATCTTTATGGCGCTTTCAAATTCTGTCTTCCATTGCCAGTTCAGTCTTGCAAATTCAGGCCTCAAGTTCAGGCGGTGGATCTTGGTGTATGCTGGGCGTGAAAATTCTAGTAGACAAATATACTTGTAGCCAAGTAAGTGACTTGTTTGTGTTGTGGCTGTTTATTTTTTATAGCCGACGAAAATGTTAATTACCTTTTTTAATAGTAGTTTCCCCTTGAATCTTGAAAGTTGTCTTCCCTGCCTAGCTCGTACGGTACTGCACATGCGCGGGCGTGAGTCTGCTTATATAAGCGCCGGCGCAGTGAACTGTTGGCATCATTTCTCCTAGGGCGATCACCCCGAGTGGTCGTTCTGAGCTTCCCCACCTAATCGTCACCCTCCGCATACCTCCGTTCTGCGGAAGGGCGCCTTCCTCCGCTCCCTTTCCTGTTGGATTATCTTGCCCTCCGTTGCTTTTACAACGGTTATATGGCTGCTTGATCCGTTCCTTCAGTTAAGGATGACCCTTCTCTGCCCTTGTCGGGTTCGCCACGTTCTTCCGTCTTTCCTTCGGAAGGCCTCTCGTCTACTGTTCCTACTCTGGAACCACTACCACACACCGCTGCGTCCAGCTTCGACTCTAGCTCCTCCGGGTTTGGCCTCCTCCTCCGGTGGTATTCCATGTACCTTCTCTCAACGTATCGCCACAAGACAGGCGGGCGCTCGTTATGATCATCCTTCCATTCCGCAGATCCACATAGGCTGCCATATTCCCTCGACTCAACCTTGTATGGATTCCGGGATTCCGCACACAGAAGACTTCTCTATCTCTACCGCTGGGGAGGGACCCGTTCCCTTCAGTCGCCCTTACATCTCCCAGGTACCAGCCTGGCGTTTCGGCCGTGCTCCTATGGCACACTCCTTCATCTACAGACTGCCCCGCCAACCACCTTCAGCGGGTTTTCCCAACCTCATCTCTCACTTCCCTTCCGCCGCTCATAGAGGGGCTTTTCGAAAATTTGGATCGTCCATTACATCCTCCGTTCCGGTCGTTCCTTCCGACCCGGTTCCGCAACACCCTCCTTCGTATCGCCGATTTTACCATCACCTGTTGTCACCATTCCTCTCGGCGTAAACACTGCGTCCTCTCCAGCTTTCCATCTTCCGGACTGCCTACAACTGCCGTTCCCGTTCCCAACCTTCAATAGGCCTTTCTGCAACCCGGACTGTCCTTCCATAACCCTGCCACAACAGCTGGTCCCTGGACCCTCCGCTCCCAAGGCACTCAATGTTGGCCTGATCTGTGAGGAAGAACTCCATTATGACATCCAATATACATTCCTTGAATCATCCTGTCCGGATTTCTGTCACTTTTTCCACGGTCCCTTTCGACCATACGTTCCCGGCCTGTTACCGTTCAAGGAATTGTGCCTCTAACATCGAATCCATCATCCTCAACATCAACTACCGTCCGCCTGCTGGTGTTTCCTTCCTCACGCATTTGTGTACAAAGGACATTACCCCACCGTCTTCACCTGTTCGTACGTAACTCCATTGATCGAACTTTTCAGGATTCTACTTAACCCCCCTTCCGGGAGGGAAGGTATTTAACAACTAGGTCCCCTCCTATTTTTTCGACTATTGGCACCTTCCTCATGCTTCCCCTGCATCACTCAGGAACCTTCCACCAGTCAGTCCGATGATTAGACCATAGCGCCTTCCGTTCTGCGACCGCATAGCATTTTTTCAATAACGACACCTCCGGCTGTTGTATGATCCCATCATACCCGCCCTCCTAAATGACCTCCTTCCGTCTACACGCCACTACTGTTTCATTATTAAATGGCGCCTTGTTACACTTTTTCTCTCCTCTGTTCTTTAAAAAAAAAAAAAAAGAGAGAACATTTTTTATATGATATATAATGAACCAACTCTTTATTGTTCCCTTCCGCAGCTGGACAGCGCCACTAATGGCGACACGACGACACGTTTTATTGGAGATTCTAAGCACAAGTCGATTCGTTTGTTCGGCAGCCATCCGGCATGCTGAACAGGTGGCACCGCCGCTAAACTCCTCCCTCCGTTTAATATAAGTTTCTCCGTTCTCCCACCAGCCGGTGCCCCTCTCTGCGTTGCAACGGTCTTATTCAAACTTCCCGCGCGAGAATAACCGTCTCCATCCGGCAGTTCCTCCTCCAACATGGACGACTCTTCTTCCTCAGGCGGCTCCGGCCATCAGCAAGTTGATTGTTTAGACTCTAGCCAAATCTCAACACCAAATGTGCCCTCTCCGAAGCCTTGCAAATGTCCAGGATTCATAGGACTCGCCAAGAAAGTGCGTGTTGACCGACACCCAAGTTGCCAGCGACACTGCGTCTGTGATGGTCTAGCCAAAAAATGCAGGATTTGCGTAAACATCAAATAGCAAATATCGGCGCCTATCCAAACAACGGGCTGATCGTGCGCATCGACAGAAGGAAGCCGCCTCCGCCGTCCCACATACTATCAAGACCTCTCCCGCTCCAACTTGTCACTCCTCAGCAAAAACACCACCAAAACGGAGGGACCCACTTCAAGTCCCGTCTCCGCACCTCCCAAAACAGCCCAGACTGTCTTCAAGCGGACATTCCTGCTCTTCCTTTAAGAAACCTCAAAACAGAGGGACCGACTTCACGTTCCACCTCCGCGCTCTCCAAACCGGCCCAGTTTGCCTGCAAACAAACATTCTCACTCTTCCTGACGACCCCGTCAAAGCGGAAGGCCTCCTTTAACGTTCGGCCTCCGCAATCTCCACCAAAGCCCAAGCTGCCTGCAACAGATGCTGTTCCTGCGGTTGCCAGCACACCTGGCCTGCAATCTCTGAAGACCAGTGTTCCTTCTACCAAATCTGTGAGGATCAAAACACGTTTTCCGTGTGTGCCTCCGCGTCGCCTCACGTGCCTTCCACTGTTCACAAAACAACAGAGGTGCCGCTTCCACCTTCCGCTACCAAGATAGCGCCTACAACCCAAGACGCGGTACTTCCGTCTCCTCTCATACCTTTCCCCACAGCATCAGTTTTACGAGAAGCGCTTGTACGGGGAGTTAAAACGGAAGACTTAAACTTCAATGTTGATTCTGTTCTCACCTTTGTGGAACACTTCTCGACCGAATACGCTTCTCTTCGAGAGTTACCAACGCTCCGCCAAGCAGCTGCCAATCTGGAAAACCTCCAGGCTGAAAATTGCATGTTACAAGCATCTAGTGAGGCCCTCACAAACGAGCTCGAAATAGTGAACAGCCGGTATTACTCATGAGGCTTAACTACGCCCTCCTCTGTACACACAATAGGTTGATGTCCCCGATCCCATCCTCACCATCGTGGCGGGCTTATTATTGTGCCCGCTCCCGAACGCGACATCCGCATAATGCACCATCCTCCATCGGTACTACCTCACCTTCCTCTCGGTCCTCCGCTGCACCTTGCAAAACTCCCTCCCCGCGGTCGCTGCGTCAGGCGGCCCCATCACCTGTACCATCTCCTCTAGGAGATCCTTCCGTCACCACCATACAATACTACACTCCAGTGACCGATCCGGCATCCATCGATTCTACGGCCCCTCCGCCTGTCCCAGACGACTTCCCGAAACTGTCACATGGTCCTCCCGCTATCCTTCTGCCTACTGTGCCTCCTTTCCTTCCTCCTGACACGCAGGCATCCACTTCTACAATAGACACATCTCATGCTCTCACCTCAGCCTCCGCTTCTACACCAGACGTCGGACCGAATTGGACCCTTCCGAAATATCTCCTATCCCCATTTGGCGGCAGACACTACAATCTCCGCTCTTATCCCGCATTTCGAATTACTCAGTCTGGCAATTCGACAATGCTGCCTCCTTCATTCCAGTCTTCCACGGCATCAATCCGAACACAGATCTGTGGAAGGAGACCTACCGTGCACCCCATGCCAAGCTAAGGCCACAGGCGTAACCCTGGGGTTTAGGATTCCGAAACATTCTCACCCTCCGGTTTAACAAAATTACACCTCCGTTTTATTCTGGGACAGCGAGGTCGTTGTTTTTACCTTCTCCTTATTGAAGTGGATAGTATGACCATTCTCTTCGCTCAGTTCTATACCAAGACGTTCCCATCAATCACCAAAAAAAAAGGACAATGTTGTTAGATCATTGTTCTGCCATTCTCTGTCTACATGTGTTTCCATCTCTTTACCGGCTCAACATCCTGAATTCACATTCATCACCCTCAAGACTTACCTCCGGCCTGTCCTCTCGCTACTATCGGTAGCAATGGTCAAGTTTTTGATTTAACGTGTGAGGTAATAGTCGGTGGGATTAGCTTGGCAACTAATGTAGTAAATTGGTGGTAGCCTTTTTGGCTCTGATATCACTACTTTGATTGGCTGAGACTTGGCGGGTTCTTTCACCCTTGTGGGTTTTGTTTTAGATATCACTTCTTTTGTAGTTTTTTTTTTTTTTTTTGTGGCGTCTTTTTTTTGCCACTGTCCATTATCTACTATCTGGCTAAGTTTGGTCGAAAAATATTGAATACGAACACAGATATTAATTTTTGTTTAGTTTCACTGGAACGAGGACTTCAATCGTATAAATTAAAGCGTTTGCTGATTTCATTCATTCATTTATTTCCCAGGAGCCCTGATTCGAAACCGCACGCTCCTAAGTACAAACGCTACAAATCAAATCAACAAGATAACTTCAGTCACTACCCTTTCAACTGCTACACAAAATCACCCGGCAGACAGGACCCCGATTTCCATTCAACCATCAACAATAAGTATCGCGGACTGCGGATTTATTGAGATCTTAGTGGCCCGAAGGCATGCATGCATGCGCGTGCATTTTATCAACAATGTTGTGTTTCCGATTATTTCTGGCAGTCCGTTTGCATTGTTACTCGTTAACACTAATAACGTGCTTATTCTGATCACCGGTGGCGTTTTCCAAATGAAAAATAGCATTACAGATGATTGCAATCTTTTTAGTTAATGCCTCCCCAAACGTCAAACCTTAAAAGGCACGTATTGGAGTTAAAAGAGTGCTGAATACCAAATTTCATTCTTATCTGTCGCATAATTTATTTTACATGAGTGAATTAGTCAGTAGTCAGTATACAGGGTGTTCGGAAATTGGTGTCAAATATTTTGAGGGTCCGCTGTGTGATCAAAGATAAGAAGAAAAAGTCC
>JAHWFP010108329.1:43651-57372 GCA_023313725.1 Lithobius niger
GGAGAGCACCAAACATTATCAATCGGGTATCCTCGCCATTAAAAGTGAGGGATTTAATGTGTTTGTTTTCTACTCTTCAAGCAAAGAAGCTTAAAACGTAAAAGTGGGGGAATCCTTAGAATTCAGAAGATCACTTGTTTCATTGGCCGAAGCGGCGAGAACAACATTACTGTACTCAACCCACACATTTGAATTTAGTTGCTTATTTGTTTGTTTGTTTGTTGCCTTTGTCTAACGCTCCAGCTTCCACAAAAATCATCGCATAAACTTGGTTTTGATTTGGAGGCAAATCTCCACCTCAGATTCTTTGTAGTTTTAAGTGTTAAAGACAAAAATCCTTGAAAATCCAACTTCTAAAAAACAATAACTTAGAAGTCTTAAAAGTTACATTACAGCGGGCAAGCTCTGCCATTCATTAGTTGCTATCCCCCTGTTACGATCTCCCTTCCAGAATGTAATAACATTTATTGACAAAAACAACAACGTTTGTGATGCGAAAAAGTACTGTAATCACAAATTCAAATTGAACATTCGCATATCTGTACAAGGTGACCTTGAACACCATTTGGAGAGTCCACATTTTGGGGTTGACAGACGACTTCTTGTTAATACAGGGGTTTGTTAAATCACTTGATGACTTAAATCTAAAGGTGACATTGTGATCCTTTGTTCACGTTTACTGTTCGGTAGTTCTCTTCCCTAAGTATGGAGTATCCAGACATCGAACTGGCAGACATGCACTACATGTATGGTCTTGCAGATGGAAATGCATTGGAAGCACGAAGTCTCTAGGCTCAAAGGTATCCAGACAGGAATTTGCCATGTGCTAGAACGTTCAGTCGTATATCCACCAGCGCTTACGGGAAACAGGCTCATTTGGGAGACGGACATCGGATGCTGGAAGACCCAGAACTGTGCGAACTGTTGGCTTGGAAGACAGAGTTCTCCAGCACATAGCAGAAAATCCATCGGATAGCACACGACGCATTGCACGCAGAGAGGGTGTCAGTAATTCGACGATTTGGGACATTTTGCATCATAACCTGCTATACCCCTACCATTTGCAACGTGTCCAAGGTCTTGGCGAGGCCGACCTTCCACCACGACGAGCGTTCTGTGTGCGACTGAATCATGAATGTGGAGCAGACGCTCATTTCCTGCTTCTATCCTGTTTACAGATGAGGCTGGCTTCACACGTGATGGCATATTCAACTATCACAACAACCATCTTTGGGACCATGCAAATCCGCACGAGGTACAACAATCTAGACATCAACAACAATTTAGTCTAAACGTTTGGGCTGGAATTGTTGGTGATCATTTGGTAGGGCCTTTTTTTCTACCTCGACGCCTAAATGGAGAAACCTACCTCCATTTCCTCCAGTATGACTTGCCCCAACTACTGGAAGACGTTCCCCTGGCAGTCAGGACACGAATGTGGCTTATGCACGATGGTGCACCTGCTCACTTCAGCCTTTTGGCCCGACATTACCTTGATGGAAGCTTTCCTGACAGATGGATTGGACGTGCAGGCTCAATAGCATGGCCTGCTAGATCTCCGGACTTAAACCTGTTAGACTTTAAGTGGTGCTCTTTGGGGACACTTAAAGTCACTCGTGTACAGTACACCAATTCCCAATGCTGATGTACTTCGCCAAAGGATTGTGGATGGATGCAACCAGATTCGCACAACCCCTGGAATCTTTGAACGGGTTCGTCGGTCCATGGCGCAGCGGCTTCGGAACTGCATCGAGGCAGAGGGGGGTCATTTTGAGCACCTACTATGATAAAACGCTTACGTTTAGTTTGTTTTCCGTCGTATTTATCTTTTTGAGTTGCTTGTCACAGAATGTTCTGGAGAGGAGGTCTTTTGCGGATGCGTATTGCAGTTAATTGCAGCAGAGCCGCAAATGCAATGATACTCAGTAAAACTTTGAGTAGCCATCTTCTGTTTACTTAATGATGTTTCATTTCTCGATTGTTTTCAATCACACAGTAATGTGATACGATGTGTTTTTTCTGGTATGTATAATTTGTTTCATTAAAGTACAAGACCAAAGCAGTTACTCCTCTCTTCCCCCACGTTTGATCCCCCCCCCCCCCATAAGAAAATTACCTCTCCCTCTGAAAAGTTGTGCGACCCAATACTGTATTATGAAGTACTGAAATACCAGGTATGATATGGCACATATCCTGATTTTGGAATGGAAACGGTGAATCATTACGAGGTATTTAAGAACTGTTTACCCCAAACCTGGTGGGGGCTGTAACTAAAGACTGGTGCATTTCCGGACCCATGTTTATAGGACTTTTTCTTCTTATCTTTGATCACACAGCGGACCCTCAAAATATTTGACACCAATTTCCGAACACCCTGTATAGTAGTCAGCTGAAATCAACTATCTTCACGCACTTTTATCACCTTGATACAGTTTGGGCACTTGATTGAAATACAACTATTGCTTGTCAGGGCACAAAGACCACCCATTTCCAACAATTTTCAAGCTGTTTCGCCTCATAGGTATTTATCCTCATCGTGAAATATGCTCAACTCTGGTTTCAGATAAAGTACCAAAGCTAGTGGCCATGCAACAACAATGCAGGAGTTAAATAATGACTTTCTTACAATGAAGTTACAGTGAAGTGTGACAAATATTGAACTTGGCAGATGGACCACTAGCGTGGTCGTTGAGTTACGTTATGGCTTCGCGCTACAATGTTTACGTCCTCGACAATAGAATTAATGTGATGTTTGGTGCCTAACATGGCGCGACACACTTCCGTGTCTAGATCTGTAATTCTTACCATTTTTACAGCAATCTCTGTTTATTCTTGCATCCTATCGTCATGCTGCACAGTGATTGAATTTCCTGGGCTTGGCCTCTCCCGGTGTTTCGTCATCTTAGTAAAGCAACTGGTGCTTTCAGTTTCCCAACACACCCCACGCAAACCCCACACTCCCCAGCCCTGTCCCTGCCCCCTGACTGCCCTTCGCACCCCACTGCATGCCCTCCGGCAGTGTAGGGTCTGTATACCTGCCCGCCCTTCTCCCCTGGTGTTTGGCCTTCCCCCCATCCCACGCCCTCTGGCGCTTTCTGGCACTTTCAATATTTTATCCCCAACCTGCTCAGTACACACCCCTGCCCCCTCCCGCCCCCCCCCCCCCGACTTCCCTCCGGCAGTGAAGGGTCTGTATACCTCCATGCCCTTCCCCTCGTACCCATGGATGTTTTGTCTTTGGTTATACATTTATTAATCCCCCCAAACAACCCGTCCCCTTCTGCCCCCCCCCCCCGCATTTCCCCTTTTGCTTGATCTCCACATTCAGTAAGCAAATAATGTAATCTCCCCTCCCTCCTTCTTCCTTCCCCTCTCCTTTACCAGCCTCTTCTCCCGTCCCCTCATCTCATCTTCCCTCCCCTCTCTTCTCCAACATCTCCCCTCATCCTTTACCCCTCCTCTTCTCCGTTCCCCTCTACCCCCTTTCTTCTCCCCTACATTGCCACAACCCTTCCATGTTTGTTCTTTGTGTTACCAGATGGGAACAGTTGACTGAACGTGAAAGAACTTTGTTAAGGGTCCCCGGGGACCAAGAGCCAAGTGAGCTGCAACAGCCTAGTGGTCAGCGTTCTCGTCTCCAAACCAAGCGAATGGTGGTTCGAATCCCACGACTGATGGTCCTTAAAAAAAGTATTAAAAAATGAATTGATGCAACTAAATGTTTACAGAATCATTTCGTTGAATTTTGGTGCCGCCCCCAAAAAAGACGCATACCAGCATTTTGCTGAATTCTAATAAAAAGTCCTATCACTGAGTAGTCAGCACTCGGTATGCAAGCCCCTGCCATACGTTAATCTTCGTTATTGTCCGTCACTTTGAAACAATTCATGTGTGTTATCTTTTACAACAAATGGGGACACATTGGGGTAAATAATTGTTCCAATTCTGTTTTTTTGCTTATGTACCGAGTAACAACGGTCACGCACGTCACGATTGTTGCTGCTTATTTTGAAACAATTCCGCTCAGCTCTGAAAGCCTGCAGCTACGAAATAAATAAGCCATTCTATCGTTAATAGCTCTTAATTTCGAATTAAAAACGTGGCTTAGTTTGGTTTAAAACTATATG
Organism: Lithobius niger; assembly: GCA_023313725.1. Classification (NCBI taxonomy): domain Eukaryota; kingdom Metazoa; phylum Arthropoda; class Chilopoda; order Lithobiomorpha; family Lithobiidae; genus Lithobius; species Lithobius niger. The sequence goes on from JAHWFP010108329.1 coordinate 47,779, forward strand.
CGTTTAGCTGAAACACGGATTCTTTCATTTTACCCATCAACAATCAACGTTTAGACAAAAATTCGTAATACAACACGTGCACCAAGAATTGTTTACGCACCGTGGCAAAGACATAGTATGCGCGCGAAGAATGAAATAAAGTTACTTTAAATTGTAGCCATGGAAAAAAAAACCATTACTTTTACTTGTAGCGCTGCTGCTATGCTACTGTTTGGTGTGATGATTAATTCCTGGGGCTCCGTATTATATTAGTAGATAAGTAAAGAAAGCCCGTGTTATGCGCGGTTGGTGTATTGTACACCATTTGCACCACTGGTACAGTTTGTGTATACAGTCATGTGTATACCCATGTTTCATCGAATTAAGTTTATTTAATCCACTTTTTGCTCCCACTCGCTAGCAAAAGTTCGCTTCGCTCAGTCACGCAGTACATCCTGTTGCTCAAATCTTGGGACGCACCGTTCTAAAAATGTGCGCGCTGAACCATTGTTGCATGAAACAATTTTTCGCTGGCTAATAACGTTTCTTCTTTGCTGAAGTCCATTGTACGTACGGATGTGTGTTGGCTGCACCGTTTGCAACACTGGTATGGTCGGTCGCTCACGTCTGCATCCATCTTTGGCCGCATTCAGTTTCCTCAATCAAATTTTTGCTTCGCTCACTGACTCAGCGTTCCTGGGCACGACACAGTCCAGATTCCTTTTCTGGATTCGTTCTCCAGATACTATACATTTGAATATTTCTATGGGAAGTAAATAATATGCCTTTGTAGAACCAAGTTGAAACCTTTAGTCCTGCGGCTTTGGTTTTTTTTATGGAAAAGGCAGAAAGTCATGGGCGTCGATCCATGAAAATATCTGGGGGGGACGGGGACGGGGACGCACAGGCTGCGTGAAATATAACGTAATTTTTCCAGGAAGATCAACGACAAATTTATTTTTTATTATTTAATAAAGTACAAAATATAAAAATTCAATTGTGACAACAAATATAATGTAACAATTTACGATAAAAGATTAGAAGTACCTTGCCGAAAAACACAGTCATATCAAACGAGAACACACTTTAATACCGCAAGGGGGGGGGGGGGGGGGGCAAAAGTTGGTCTATTTCCATTGAATCCGCTGCACCATGCAGTAGTGCCTCTTGCCTGTACGTCCTACGGCCTAAAAAGGCTGAATGGAATCGAGTGAGGACTTATTTACGTGATATATTGCAATGCCGTTAAACCTTCTGTCAGTCATGTTGCTGCGAAGAAGCCACGTGTGTGGTCGACTCAAGGCACCGAAAGAACTAAAAAAAAAAAAGGGGGGGTGTTTGGTTTTTCTTGGTAGCTGCGTGCGCTGACGAGGCGACAGGCGAGGGACCTCCGGACTCCGGAGGGCAGTATTAAAAAAAACTCCTTTAGGAATAACCAATGCACAGCCTCCCAGAGGAGGGGGGACCGTCCCCTATCCTAGGAAACCAGGGGGGGGGGGGCATGTCCCCCCCCCCCCTCGGGATCGACGCCCATGCAGAAAGTAAATAGAGGGCATAACAATGCCTCACTATTGTTTTTTCTCTTACAGAGGTCTTTTTGTTGCTGGTCATTTGCAACGTAGGAGTGATAATCTTCATGCGTGCTCCCCAGTGATTGTTGTTGCCGTATCTACGCAATAAATAAGCCATTCTATCGTTTCTCGCTGGCAACTCCGACTTGAAATTAAGAACGTAGCTTAGTTGGCTTTAAAACTAAATGTGTTTAGCTGAAACATGGATTCTTTCATTTTACCCATCAATAATCAACGATTTAGACGAAAGTATGAAATCCGTAGTGCGTGGACCAAGAATTGTTAGGCACTGTAGTAAAGACATAACTCGTGCACAAACACATGCACGAAGAATGAAAAGCGATTTAATTGATTGTTATTACTTAAAATTACTTGATTCTTCATGGTCTTAAGTTTAACGATCTTATCATGTTACACACACAACATCAGGAGCAAATGTGCAGCAGCTCACTATTAAAAAGCAACGTTCGTACGTGTATTATGTCTGTGTTATAGCTATCTGTACTACACTGTTATATTTCAAACTTTCTTCTAATCAGTTGATTGTTGATGGGTAAAATAAAAGATTCCATGTTTTTTCTTTGGGGCGTTCAACGTTCGGTTATGGCCTCAAATAAAATACAGGAAAGGAAAAGAATCCCTGTTTCAGGTAAACACGTATAGTTTTAAACCAACCAAACTAAGCTACGTAGTTAATTACGAGACCTCGAAATTGGTAGCTTGAAACCAACTGTCGTATTTATTTCGTAGATGCAAGTATTCAGAGCTGAGCTGAATTGTTTCAAAGTAAGCAGCAACAATCATTGCGTGCGCAACCGTTGATACTCGGTAAATGAACAAAAATTGCAATTGCAACAATTATATCCCCCTATTCCTCATTTTGTTGATAATCTCCAGTAAATAATTTACTCATGCATAGTAGAGCATTTACAAATGGCGTAATTTGAAACACAATGTTACGGCTTCCTATTTGAGTTAGTGTGCACACAAAAGTACGAAAGAAATTACCCATCAAGAAAGGGGGATGGGTGGGGGAAGGGGGTTCACCATATCTCACTAATATAATACACAACGTCAGGAATTAAATCAAAACACTTGGGCAAACGGTGAATTGTTTCAATAGTAAACAAAAATGACTTTTGCAACAATATGGTAGTGCACGTCGCAGCATGTGGGATTGTTGGCAGACTAAAGGTTTAGTGAAGAGGTAAAACAAAGTGTGGTAAAACTTTTTTGGTAAAAACTAATTTCAAATATGTGCAAAAGTGTAACATGTGAGAACACTTTTCTTACTACCTGCAAATACTTACCTTCAGTAATTGTGTTAAAATCATTATTTTATGCTTTCGCTGTTCATTAAACCAAAAAAAAATTCCCATTTTTTAAGGTTCTTCTTAAACTTTTTCTATTTCTCCTCTCCCACCTGGCACGCTGCCTATCTGTTTCCAGATTGGCGTCATCTTGTATGCTCCTCTCATGACTTTTTTGAGCACGCCATTACGGATGGACGTGCGTTGCGTTTGCTTGTTCTAGTATTGGAATCTGTGAGTTGGGACGGCCTTATTTTTCATCAATCATGTCACAGAAGGAATCGGAAGCAACGTTGAAAGGCCTTTTGAAGAGCAAGTAGGTTAATTCGTGCAAGTGCCAGAAACGACAGCATGATTTCCACCCGTTATGATGAGGATGCAGACCGTGCGACTTCGTTACAAAAGTTTGTGAGTTATGTGACCTGGACCATGCAACGATCGTAAAAAGTATTTTACAGACGTGGAAAAATCCGATAAGAGGGCAGCGTAAAGAGCAGTAGAACGTGCGAAACAGGCAGCGATGGCTAATTTTATCAACGAGAGGTTAGACTTGGTGAGCAAAGACCCAGACATGCCGCCAATCTTTTTGCAACAACAGCAGGATGACAGTGGCAAGATGGCAGACGACAATGTGTATGTAGCTGAGGATGTGGTGAGCGAGGATGTTGTAGATATTGTTATTCCCTCGACATCGATGTCTAGCAAACCGCCTATCGATACACTCAGAACATCACCGATTGACGAAAATAGACTGATTGTAACCGTACAGGGAGCAGCGGCAGTAGTTTTTGACTAATTCAGCACAAATGGAGAGTCAGATTACCAACAACGTAATGGCGGGCATGATCCACTTGTTGTTACCCCCGCCACCTATTATACTCCGTATCGAAGAACAGGCCCGTGGTTCCTTGTTTATGAACGATTTAGCCACCATGGGATTAACGGTGGAACATTCGGGCTAACGATGTGGGAAATATTGTGCACGAGACATTACCTGGGCATACAACGTCGCCAAAAGGCGTGGTGTCACCTCGAAAAGAGCGGGTAAACAGGGCAATGAATAAATCCGGTCGCTCGAGATCCGAAGATGGACAGGTTTCCAGACCGGGAAAGAAATCCAGTGGAAAGAAAGACAATGGACACAGTGAAGGAGAAGGAGAAGAAGAAGGAGAAAGTGGACTCGGTACAAACGGAGAAAAACATGCCCACAGTCTCGAATAGCACAGTAAGAAAAGCAGGAGAAGAAGAAATTGTAAAAAATAGATCGGCCGCTCCTGGTTTTGGAAAGTGCGGTTTGGAATCTAAAAATGGCAGTGTTAAGAATAGTAACGACCACAGGTCGAAAAGCCTTGAAACAAAAACTGTCGTGACGTCCAGTGAGGACAAATTCACGCTGTTACTTTATAAAATCAACTCCTTGTTAGGGATGGGGGCGATTAATGTCGCCACCCAGTCGCCACAAGTGAGAACATCCGAGAGTCTGAAAGCGACAACGAGTAGTAACATGTTGCCAAAGACCGGCCAACCCATGTACCTCGACAGGTCACAACAGGTCGCCGACGGGTTGCGATACGTTGCAGCCCAGTCATCACTCGTCGCTGAAGTGTTGCCACGTGTCGCCAAGATCCGAAGGACAATGCTGAGGTACATCAAAAAAAGAGAAAGAGACAGGATTCTGACGACCCCCATGGAGGAGGAACACTAGAACAGAGTCAATGTTCAGAGGGCGATCAGAGTAAAAACGAGAGTGAGGAAAGGGGGAAAAGGAACAGCGGATGACCCCTTCAACGAAGGACAGGGGTACATCCCGTGGAAAGACTTCACTGAAGCAACGCTGAAACACCTTAGGTGTACACGTTTCTTTAAGGAGTACACAGAAAAGAGCGAAAACTTGAATTTTTCCACCTATGGCCACACTAGTGAATGAGGGGAACCAGAAGCCAGAACCTACTCATCTCCCACAGTCGACAGCATTGTTTCGACAACTTTTGAACATGGAATCGATCACCCGTACAGACGAGCAAGCCATTTTAATGAGTCAACCTTTACCACTACACGACCCCAGGAAGGTAAAGTGGTTTTTTAGATCAACGGGGAAAAGAGCCCCCAACAAGAAGAGATTCAGGACATATCCAGAAGCAGAGTACGTCACGGAACACTGCAGCCCCGAACTAGACTCTACCTTGAAGGCCCATTCTGTGATTAAGATGTCTGCTTCACAGTTTGAAGAGGAGGACGTTATGTTAAGAGCAAGCATAAGGGCAAGCTCCCAGGCAGAACTTGCTTACTCAGCATCCACTCAAGCATTAAAGGCAATGGCGCTGGCAAATCCTGAACTAGGAGAAAGCAACACAATACCAGAACGTATGCATCTGCTCAAGCGGGCATTCTACTTTTATAAGGACAGCATTAATTGGCAATGTCACATGTTGATGAACAACGCGTTCAGACGACGAGACGCCCTCCTTGAATATGCAGGCGGCAGCCGATGTAGCAGGAAAACTTCATTTATTGCCAGTTCACAGATCCTTGTAACTCTTTAATGGGAAGCTGCTCGAGTTGGCACCAGAGTTTAAAGAAAAAGTGCACCCCACCACGTCCGTCTCCCCGGCACAACAAGGGACTGCTAGAGGGCGTTCACCCTATTTGCTCAATCCTAGTCCCTCTGGACCTTGAAACCAACCGTATGACGGACGAAATTAACAAAGGAAGAACCCGGAGAAACCAGGAGGCCGTACGCCCTTTCGGGAACCCCTCCTTTCCCAACCACGTGGTCGAGGTATGGGAGGAGTGCCTTCAGGAGAGGAACAAGACGACGGCAGACTCGGAACTGACTGGGGTTGGTCAGGGCACCCCCCCCCTCCCCCCATTCACCGACAGGTGGGGGAAGGTTGTCCTATCATCTGGAAAATTGGGAAAAGATAATGTCAGACCCGTTCATCCCTTGCATTCTGGAGGGAGGATACAAACTACCCTTAATATCAAGACTTGCAACTACAAGTTATCCGCCAGTCTGGCTGGGAGAGTCTTCAAGGACCCCGGAATTGATCCAGGAAGTAAACTCACTGGTAATGAAAGGGGCATTAGAAGAGACACCACCCACGCTGGGATTCTGGAGTCCGGCAAGGGTGATTCTGAAGAAGGGAGGAGGATCCAGATTGATTTTCAACCTTCGGAAGCTCAACCAGTTTTTAGTGAAGGAGCATTTCCAAATGGAGTCGATAGACTCCATTCGGGACTCACTCCAACACGAGGAGTTTACGGTCTCGATTGACTTGGTAAACGTATACCTGCACATCCCACTTCACCCGTCGGTACGGCACCTCTTCAGTCTGGTAGCAGGATCGAAATCTTACCAATTCACTTCGATACCGTTTGGGTTGGCCATGATCCCGTATGTGTTTACACGAATGTTGAAACCAGTTTTGGCACACCTTCACCTCCCATGCTTATTTGGACAACTGGCTGTTACGAAACAGAGACAAGTCGATGGCCACTCTGCAACTCGACAGGTGCAAGTCCCTCTTTTCACACCTAGGCCTAGGCATACACTTTACCAAGTCAAGACTCACAATGGAGATGTAGTTTGTCTTCCTAGGAGCAGAGTTCAACATCGTAGCACAGTCGGTCAACCTGCACCGGACAGAATCGAGGAGACGAGGACATCAGTACTGGCGTTTTGCAAGAAGGACACAGCAACTGCAAACGAATTGGCATCTCTGATTGGACTGCTGAATTCCAGCGCCAGATTGGTGCCACTGGGACAATTGAGAGTAAGCCGATCATTCGTGCCGCAAGATGGCGTTGTACCCACGTGGTAGTTGGAAGGACGTCATATCACTGACAAACTATCAATGGAGAACCTCCTCTGGTGGTCGGAGCGGAGCCACTTAAGGGTGGGAGTGCCAATTCATGAACACACACCGGCATACCTGCTCTTCACGGATGCGTCGAACTCGGGCTGGGGAGCTCATCTTTCTAGAGAGACTGTATCAGGAATATGGGAGGCAGAAGAAAAGGACATGCACATCAACATTCTGGTGATGACAGCCATACACCGAGGCTTGAGGATTTGGGGAAAGACTCTCATGAATCAGACAGTCTGGATCATGAGCGACAACGCCACAGTGGTGGCCTACGTTAAGAAGCGAGGAGGCACTCACTCCAAGTCCCTCATGATGGAAACGACAAGACCGTTTGATATTTGTCTGCAGTACAGTATCACTCCGGTCCCACGCCACATTGCGGGGAACCTGAATGTAAATACGGATGCAAACCTATTTACGTTGCCTTTTGGACTTAAATGTCAGACTGACCGAGTGGGGAATCGAACCCACGACCTTTGAATCCAAAGGCCTGAGTCCTACCACTCAGCCATACTGACATGGCCAAAAGGAAACATCCATAGGAAGCATGTATTTGTATGCGTGTTAAATGCTTCCTATGGACGTTTCCTTTTGGCCATGTCAGTATGGCTGAGGGGTAGGACTCCGGCCTTTGGAGTCAAAGGTCGTGGGTTCGATTCCCCACTCAGGCATTGTGACATTTAAGTCCAAAAGGCAACGTAAGTAGGTTTGCATTCGTATTTATTTAACACTTATCGAGCCCAATTGGCTTTCTGTCCCGTTTATAACCTTATTTCACGATTTAAGTGTGTTCCTTTCTGTTCACTTGGTGAGTGATGCGCAGACAAGCATCCCACCAGTGCAGATTGGAAAGTGTATGATTGTTTGTATTTGTATGCGTGTTAAATGCTTCCTATGGACGTTTCCTTTTGGCCATGTCAGTATGGCTGAGTGGTAGGACTTCGGCCTTTGGATTCAAAGGTCGTCGGTTCGATTCCCCACTCAGGCAGTCTGACATTAAGTCCAAAAGGCAACGTAAATAGGTTTGCATCCGTATTTATTTAACACTTATCAAGCCCAATTGGCTTTCTGTCCCGTTTATAACCTGAATGTATGGGCGGACGAGCTGTCCGGGGGAGCCCAAGTCCCTATCACAGAAAGGATGTTCGATCCGCAGATCTGCAAAGCTCTTCTGATGTTGGGGACACCCGACAATAGACTTATTTGCGACTCAGTACAACAAACAGCTACCTTGCTTCATGTCACCGTTCCCAGACGAGAGGGCATGGGCAACGGACGCGTTGTCCATCACCTGGGAAGGTATGAATGCGTACCTATTTCCACCATTCAAGCTCCTTCAGAAAACGGTAAACAAGTTACGATTGTCACAGGACATTTCATTCTGGTGGCACCATGGTGGCCAGCAGCACCATGGTTCACGGAGCTAATGGAACTCCGGAGAGAAGACCCAATTCCACTGCCAATTACACAGGAATTCCTGTCTCAACATCAAGGGAGGACCATCCGCTCAAATCCATCTATTCTGAATCTTCACGGGTGGAGACTCTAAAGAAGAACTTCAAGAAGAATTATTCAAAGAAGGAGTAGCCTCTAGGCTCACTCGATGCCTACGGGACTCCTCTCAATGCAACTGTAATGCTAAGTGGCGGTTATGGTTCGAATGGTGTGGGAAAAATGACTGCGACCCGTGCAGCCCAGGTTTGGCAAAACTGGCTTCATTCTTCGAGTCCCTATTTCTAAAGGGATTATCCCCGAGCGCCATAAAAGGGTGCAGGTTGGCCATAAATTCTGTGATTACATGCATAGGAGAAGACTCTACAGTTAGCAACATTGTGATGCTCATGTCTGCCTACGAGATCGAGAGACCAAAGAGAGTGAAACTTTCCGAAATGGAATCTGTCTTTAGTGCTTCAGAGCCTAATGGGTTCCCCTTATGAGCCAGTGAGGTCTGCGTCGATGCTCTGCCTCGCTCAGAAAACGATTTTTCTTGTGGCCCTGGCATCAGAGGCGCGACAAAGTGAACTGGCCGCTTTTTCACGGGACGATGGACACCTACCTTTTGCAAAAGACTGGTTGGAAGTTTAGATGACTTTCCCGGAACATTTCCGAGCGAAAAACTGTAAACCGGGAATGAAACCAAAGACGGTAACTATCAGAGCATTAGGGAAAATTTTACATCCAAAGGACCATGAAAGGTAATGCCCAGTGCGTGAACTGAGATTACTAGAGAAAACCGAACAGAGAGGACCTAGTGTGTCGGGAGTAGAAAGGTCTACAGCCACTACACCTCTGTTCCTGGATATGGACAAGAACAGTGGCGAGGTCATGCAGACCGGAGTGACAACTTTTAAATTGGGAAAGTGGATTTGTGCCGTGATTAAGAAAGCTTACGAAAGTGGCCCAAATCTTGTGGACCTCCCCTCGGAAGTGAGAGCACATGAGTTGAGAGCGCTAGCAGCGTCTTTGGCATACAGCTGCAGGACCCCCACTTGATGAAGTGGTGACAACCTGCTCATGAAACCACCAAAATACGTTCATCAAACATTATTTGCGTGACACTAGTGGTTCGATTGGGAAGACCATTATCAAGAGTCACGTGGTGGCGGACCAGAAGTTCAGATAGTAAGGAAATCATTCTGGAGAGACGTTCTGGTGAGATATGGAGGAAGCCACTCAAGAAGATGTAGACTGGGGACATTCTGAAAGCTGGACATTTTGGAGAGACATTCTGGTGAGATACGCAGGAAGCCACTCAAGAAGATGTTGACTGGGAACATTCTGAGAGCTGGACATTCTGGAGAGACATTCTGGTGAGATACATAGGAAGCCACTCAAGAAGATGTAGACTGGGGACATTCTGAGAGCTGG
>JAHWFP010108329.1:57382-107768 GCA_023313725.1 Lithobius niger
GTAGACTGGGGACATTCTGAGAACTGGACATTCTGGAGAGACATTCTTGTGAGATACGGAGGAAGCCACTCAAGAAGATGTAGACTGGGACATTCTGAGAGCTGGACATTCTGCAGAGACATTCTGGTGAGATATGGAGGAAGCCACTCAAGAAGATGTAGACTGGGGACATTCTGAGAACTGGTCATTCTGGAGAGACATTCTGGTGAGATACGGAGGAAGCCACTCAAGAAGATGTAGACTGGGGACATTCTGAGAGCTGGACATTCCGGAGAGACCTTCTGGAGAGACGAAGAAGATGCCTCTCAATAAAAGATGGGTGACTTTTCCGGTTCTTAATAGTATTTACTTGTTGTGTAAGATCTCTTGGGTTCCGTGTGGTTACATCCACCGCCTGAATGACAAATTCAGCACAATTACCGAAGGTAAGTATTTGCAGGTAGTAAGAAATGATAATTTTAAACGGTAAAAGTAGTTTTTACTAGCCTAAAATACTTACCTTCAGTATGAACCGGCCCACTACCCCAGAATCAGTGAACCGGAGAGTTCATAAAGTGATGAGAGGAGCAAACAAGACAGCGCCGATCTGGAGACAGAATGACAGAGTGCCAGGTGGGAGAGGAGAAAGGTTTACGAAGAAACATAAAAAAACGGGATTTTTATTTTGGTGTAATGAGCAGCGAAAGCGTAAAATAGTGACTTTAGCACAATTACTAAAGGTAAGTGTTTTAAGTGAGTAAAAACTAATTTTACCATTTAAAATTATCGTTTTCTGCAAATAATTTAGTAGCTCATGCACGTACACACTGGTGAAAAACCATTCAAACCTGCAACGTGTGGTAAAACCTATTTAATGAAAAGTAATTTAGTACCTCATGGACGTAACATCTTTGAAGCTGTTTATCAGAGCTACCACCCAAAGCAATGCGCCCTGTTACAGAAGCTGACTTACTTAGACAGAACAAACCAACCATTAATGCTAAACTAACAAACGAAACCGTAATAACCATAATGACCGTAATAACCGTAATAATAACACTCAACAGGCATGTACTAACACCCATGTCCAACCTTTGATTATACACCACGTAGAAGACTCTTTGCTATAGAAACCCACTGTGTACAAGTGAAAGGTGCCTGCTGCCAAGTCAAAAACACACAACCACACACGCACCAGTGAGAACAATACTGAATTGTCAACAATACCAGTAACTTAACCGCAAAAAATCTACTAATATAACAAGATGCACTAACACTGCATTAGTAATTCGACGTGTCGTATGGTAGAATAAAATATATCTGTAATTGACGTATGAAGTTGGAATGGCAGACATACCAACAGGACACTACTAAAAAATCTAAATGCATGGTGTATTGAAGAATATCTACTATATTGCACATTATATTAAAAAACATTGTCTCGTAACTTTTGCTCCTACGATACGGCAAATGAGCCAGAATCTTGTGTGCGACGATGCAATCACTGACCAGATAAGTTTTCATCGGACGCTGATATTGGTTTTCTTACAAAAAAACAAACTGAAAGCTTCGTTGTTTTACAGTTTCCCGTATCCGTTGTTCTTGTTCATCGAACGTTTACATTTTTTAAATCTTCGAACACCATATTTCATAAATTCAGCAGGTAATTTGGTGGGGGGGGGAGTAGGAGAAATCATATTGCGCTGAGGGTACGTTAGGTTGACTACTTTAAATTTATTTTCACTTTTTAGGTGTATTAACAAAAGTTAAAATATTCACACGAAAATTGTGACAAAGTCCACATTGAATATAACACTGCAATTTCATGTGGCCAATTTTTGTTAGGCTACTCAATACAAAGTACTTGTTTTACTAGCGTTTTATAATTATCTTTATTATTATTATTCATAATTTTAAATCTGTGGTTAAAATTAATGTCGAACCAATAAAACTTACGTGAGTCTTCCTGTTACGGATTTAAAAAAAATCTAAAAGTCAGAGGCCATTAGGAATATCCCGCCCTTCCCTCCCTCTGGCCAGTCCGCCACTGTGAAAACAGGACATCATTCGCTTTGCTCACTCGTTCAATAGGAAACAACACCACAAATACGCGTAATAAAATACTGTAACATATCGCACCCGAAAAGCAATGAGGATAGCGCAGTAATTAACAGCAAAAGTATTATACGAGCATCGCATTCATTGTACCGTCCAGATTCAATCATAGAAATTCGGTGTACCATCCAGATCACCGCAAAGATAAGTGATGACTCACTTTGTGTTGTTCTGCGCCATAAGGCAGGAGCCATCTCAACGTACACGATAGCCTCTAACTGACCGCAATGTTGAAGAGTTGACTTGCCGAAATGCGCAGTTACATGCCGCAATTTTTCGTATGATCGTCGTTGAGCGCACACCTTTACGCTGAGGAAGCGCTGACGTCAGCCACTGATCGTGTACTATTTGACAACGGTTTTTCGCTCAGAGACCTTTTTAGAGGTTAGCGAACTAAAACCGCCCTAACTAAATTACCTACAGCATAATACCTTGTGTACTGGCGCACTGCAACTCACCCACCCGCATACTTGAATTTCGTCGGATCAGAATTGAACAAATGAGTCTGGTTTTTGAGGAGATGTCGCTGACGTAAATCGGGTACCCCCGTTTTTTGGCCACAACCGCATTAATTCGACGTGTGACACGTCGAATTAATAATCATTGCGGGCAAGAGGAACTAGCAAAGTGAAAACCAATTCCCTTTAGACAATCCTTTTAAACTTGACTACAAGTAGGTATGCATGTCGTGAATCATTGCTACCTTGCAAACTGTGTGGTTGCGTGAATGTGGCATTGTCTGAAGGCTATATGTTTGGGCTTTTGGACTTTCGTTGATGAGCTAAAAAAAACCCATGTTTCAGTTAAAAGCAGACAACTTCAAACCAAATGACGATGAAATTGGCAGCCTGATACGATGGAAAGGTGCATTCATTTCGTAGATGCTGGCTTCGTTTCGTTAACACTTTCAAAATCTTGGCGGAAAAGTCCCGTTAACATTGTCCCGTTGAACAAACATGAGAGGTTTTGGTAAAGGAGGGAAGGAGCTGGAAGAGGGGGAAAGGGGAGAGGTGAAGAGAAGGAAATCCCATTAACACTTCTAAACTCTCGGTGGAAAGCTCCCGTATCAGGTTAGGTCAATTGCCTTGGCTTGAAGTTCACCAGGTAGGCAAGGAAACTTCACCATGGTATCATCACGAAACGGCTTTCAGACTGTTAATTAGTACCCCTGTCACCTGTTGTTGCCATTGCAATGGCTCGGAGCACATCAAACTGTAGACTAGAAAGTTAACTAGATACAATACCTCCCTCCTTCCAGTACTATGCGGAGCCCTAGCGGTAGTTGTGGCTGCTAATACCTCTGATAATGCTTTGCCTTCGTGCTGCTTCGAACGCAAAAGCATTAGCAGAGGGATTTGGGGCCGCAACTACCGCTAGGGCACTGCGTTGGACTGAAAGAAGGGAGATGCTGTATCTAGTTAACTTTCTAATCTATAATCCTACCCTTTTGAAGGTTAGCAGCACAGCTTTTGAATTAGCGAATACTCTCTCCTGGTGACTCATTGACTCGAATCAGCCTGGAATAATGGCGGACACGTAATGCGTCATAAATGACGATGAAACAGCTCAGAAAACAATGAATTTATAACAATTAGACGGCAACAAATACCGATTTTCAATAAATACTGATTAACAAGAAACACTAACAAGACACTGCCAGTGGACAAAAAAAAAGTGTTTTCCCGTAGTGTAAATACTAGCTTACAGCACGTCTAAAGAATGGGGAATTTATTCTATAATATCACTAAAATTACGTGGCCTTTTTTGTTGGTCTGACTTACTATCGCCTTCAAACCCCTCTGCCCCTTCACTAAATACAATACAGACCTTTGAATACAACGTTGTTTACACAATTATGTAATGTATTCATACATCTCTCCCCCCAAATGTTTATGAGCGAGACTCATCAATAACCCCTCCCCCACCCACCTTTCCATGCCTGCACATATTCTAAAATATATGAAGTACTTCGCATCCAAACCTCCCTCCAACCTCCCTTCTCCTGAACGAGAAGCGCGCACTATGCATCACTATTTCTCAACTTCTCGTTTGGCATCCTGGGAGCATTAGGCAGACAGTTGTCTGGCTCATTCTTAAGGTGAATTGGAAGCAATGAGCTCAAAAACCATAATGACCATTATACCTTAAGAAACCCCTTAATTTGAAAGTAAGAGAGGAATAATTGTAGTTTTCTGTGAACAGTTATGTTGCCCAATCGTTGTAAAAACATAGTTATTATTGGAGTGATGTGTAGACAACAGGGAAATTATGCTGAGTTTGAGAATGCTTTCCGTCAGGTTGTCACAAAGGCTACCAGTGAAAATGAACTGCTGCATGTCCTTGGTAATTTTAATATTAATCTAAACCATGCGCAATGGCTGTTTGCCGTGACGTCGCCGTGACGTCACCATGAGTTAGCCAATGACGAACGAGAACAACGGCTGTTTGGCCGTCTGATTGATATGCACGTCACAGCAAACAGCCATGGCGCGTGGTGTACATGAGTATTCATCATCTGACTGATAAGTTACTAGATTTCTATTCACCCTTTCGTGTGCAGGTCTCACACCCACAATCAAACTCCATACCCGTGTTACTCTCACATCCGCTACTCTTATCAATCACATTTTTTTCAATAATTTTACTGATCCTTGCTTCTCAGTTGTACTTACTTTTATAATATCGGATCATCTGATAAACTGTCGTACGGTGTTTCTTATCATCCTGATCAGCCCTCAGTAAAATTAGTTCATTCTGTGTACACCACAGGCTATTTCAAACTTTATCAGTTCCGTGAACAATGTCAGCCTTCTTTCTAAGAAAAATTCAAATGCTCAAGATTCCTATTCTTATTTAATTACAGGTTTTAGGAAGCTTTACAACACCCATTTTCCTCCACATCCATCACAAATAAGAAACGTCCAGGTTCAGCCTGGGTAATACTTAAATCTTGTGCTACAAAAACTAAACTCTATCGCAATTTTCTACATAATTGTTCTGTGTCGAATGGGCAGACGTATCGCGATCATAATAAAATACATGTGAAGGTTGTGAGAAGGATCATATCCAAAATATGTTGACAGCTGCTTCTAATGATTGCAGGCAGACGTGGAAGGTAATACATTCCTTACTGGGTACCAAAAAGTCAAAATCTTGTCCGGTTGTAGTCTCGATTGATAGCGTCAAACTTTCAGACCCAACAAAAATTGCAACAGCCTTCAACAACTTTTTCACTTATGTTGGACCATCTCTTGATAGGACTATACCTCCTACTGATCACTCACAAGTCTCTCACATTTCTAACTCGCCCTGTGCTTCCTCTTTTTTTCTTTATGCCAACCACTCGTACTGAACAGCCACAGCTGCTTAAGGTCATAACCAGGTCTCCGTCAAAGTAATTCATGCTGCAGCTGATGTTTTGGCTCCGATATTGTCAGAGTTAATAAATCTTTCTTTTGAACAAGGAACTGTTCCTCATGAACTGAAAACAGCTAGAGTTATACCTTTTCATAAGAGTGGGACAACCTTGACATGAATAAACCTGTTTAAACCAATTATAGTGAGAGTCGATTTGTTTTCTCTTGCAAATACAGCAATCGATTTGGCAACTAATTGACCAACACCAGTGAATAATTGCCCCTCCTTAAAGAATACAATCCAAGAGCCCAAATGATTTCTTGGCTGCAGTTCCACGACGCGTATGCAACCGTAAAACCAGTAGCCTCTTGAGTTTGTAGTTTTTGATCAGATGCGATGACAACTATCATGTAAAGACGAGCCCAATACGATTCTTCTATCGGTTTCATTTTTAAAACTGTAAGTTTAATTAGACCAATAGTGAACTGCAGGGGCGTAGCGAAGGGCATTTTGTTGGGGGGGCAGAGAGGCAAAATTTACCGACTTTTCTTTCAAAATTTGTTTAAATTTGCCGACTTACCCACTCCAGCTAGGGGGTCTGGGGGAGCGCTGTGAGCTCCCCCAGTGGGGCCCGGGGCGAAGGCCCGGAAGCTGACGGATTTTTAGATATTCAAAGACCTTTCTTGGTTTCAAACAATATGTTTTAGACATTTCTAGGCTCCACAAAAGTGAAAGAAAATATATGAACCGGAGGAATAGAGCTTTTTTAAAAATAAAAAAAACTAATTTCCATGCCCTGACTAAGGGCGAATACAGAAAGTTGTTTTTTTACCAAAAAATCAAAGATAATTTTTTTTTCTTTTTTGCTACGGCCGCGTAGACTTTTGAACAGGGGTACCACCCCTCCCACCCTCACCCACCCACCCAACACACACACATAAACTTACACTATCCCCTTTTTTCGGCCCTAGTGAAGTCTCATGAAGGTCATAGGAAAAATGGCAGGTGCTCCAAAGGGTTTTAGCGAGCGTTAACCGCACCCGATCGTCTGCCCGACGCAGCCCTGCTTGGCTGTAACAATACTTTAAAGAAACTACATTCTACAGAAAATCTTTGACCAGTTCGCGTAGTCGAAAGGTACACACAAATGCAAAGTGGAGTGATCTGAAGGAATATTAAACTAACGAGGGACTGATTTTTGCACGGCAGGAAGCACCTTGCAGGTGCCTTTATCAATAAAAGGTAACACACGATCACACGTTCGTTTCATTAACGAAGTTATGTACTAAATACAGTGCTTTTTCTATGTGTTTCGGCTACTTCTTTTAGTGAATTACTTTTTTACTTCTATTTCTGCAAATTTATTTTTAGCTGTTCCTTTCTCTTGTGTGCGTGTGGGGGGGGGGGGGGTTTGACCGAAAGGTGTCTTTAGAAGACCACTGGATCCTGCATATATGACCTATTGCTAGTTTTTTTAATATGAAAAGGTAGTGATTTATTAAAAAAAATAGGACCTTGTTTCTTTTCTGAAGTCTAGCACCAATCAGTCTTATTTGTTCATTCCAACCTACATATTATTACGACCATTTTCAACTTAACAGCACGCAGAGAAGAAATTTTACTGTTTTCGAATATCACGATATAACTCAAGAATAATTTACTGTAAGTCGGCATTCCATGAAAGCTGGTTCTTTTAGCAGCAATGCAGAGCTATGAATATAAATTCGGTATTTTAACCAAGCCTATCGTTGAGATAGTTCTCCGTATGTGACGCGAGCAAACTGTAGAAACCTTATTTTGCAGTATTCAACAAACAATCTTAAAACGTTCAAATATTTTTTTTAGCTAGAGTCGGTAAATGTTTTATGGATTTTTTGGTGGTCAAAAGTTTTTTTTTATTCTAGGGTAGCTGTTAGTGTTAGCCTCGTATTTTTTTATATCCAATACCTAATTGCTCGGTTGGCTGTTAAACTAACTGATTCGGCTATAATTAGGACAAATTATAACTTGTATCCAACGTTTTAAGGTTGAAAAAATTTTTGACAACCAAACCTTTTTTCTGCTCCATCTAACTCGAAGGGGTTTGACAGAGCATCAGTTTGTGTGACTTGGACCGTTTTGCCGCCATGGCAATGTTTTTCATGCTTGTTACTGTAATCGTTGTCAAAACTACATGCAGTGCACTCCATTCTTGGTTTTCTACCCGTACCAAGATTGCCCATACTCATTTTGACGGTCGTGTAAATGAGACCGAAGTGACTTACTGACTGTTGTCGGTTTGCCGACAGTGAGTTCGCAACAGGTTGATCGGGGGGGGATTTTCCAGAATTATTTCCTCTTTCAGCCGGAGAAAATATTTTATTGAAAAGCAGCGAATTCCCGATTTCTCACTCTGCCTTAATATGCAGTCAAGGTCAACTTAAGGAAACCGAAATACGAAGGGAGAGTTGATGGAATTAAGCTAGATTAAACTATGCTATCTCAGAAAAGGTCACCCCACCTAACATAAGTTAGTCGGACAGTCGGTTAGTATGCTAAATAATAGTCGGATTGTCGGAAATATTTAGTTCCATTTTTTAAATTGTACACACAAATCTGTCGAGAAAATTTGCAAGAAAGGCTAACTTTGGCAGTGTGATTTCTCTGACCCACACGTGATTCAATTTTGCCGACTTTTGCCGACTTGGCAAAAGTTGGGGGGGCAGCTTGCCCCCCCTTGCCCCCCTCTCGCTACGCCCCTGGCACTGAACTGAATCAACATTTAAAATGTTCAGCACCGTTTGGCCGTTTTATGACACGGGAGGCCTCCAAACCGTTTAGTCCCGGCGTTTTGAATATTTCATTTATCCGATGGCGACGTTATCACACGGCACGACTGATAGGTAGTAAAGTACACATCAGTGGGGCTGCGTTCTTACGTCAGTGATCTGGAGAATAATTTCAGCAAGTTGTCAGTCATTGGTCGCTTGGTGGTGACATCAGCCACTGACGAAGGCTACATAGTTCCGAGTAATTGGTCGTGGATGGATGACGTCAGTCGGCTGAAGAAAAAATGACGAACCTCGTACGTTTGCTGCGAACAAAATTCTTTGATTATTTCTAGTGGAGACTTTCCCCAGTGGATTCGACCCATTTTCGAACTTATACCTAGAAATGTGCCATAGAATGTGTGCAAAATTTGGCAGAAATCCGATAATTCGTTCAAACGCTATAGCGCGAACACACAGACAGGAGGTGTGTTGTTTGTTGCAGTGATTATGGTTGTAAATGTGGCTCTGCTTGCCATCCGCCCCACTGCTTGAATGTCCAGCGCCTCGACTGTGAGTTTTCTGTGCGGCTGCATTTTCGCCGGGAGGTGCGGTGGGTGTTTTTGCGTCGTGCTGTGGTGTTGTGTTGACCGCGAGTGGGCGCCGCCATTTAGTTAGCACTAGTCTGTCGTGTGTTCGCATACTGCCTTGGGACCACAATTTTTTTTTTTTTTTGCTGGACTTTCTAGTGTGCTTTGCGTGTTTCCTGACGGTAATATTCTTCGTTTTTCCGTAGTTTTCCATCTTTTTTTTTTTTACTTGTGTTTCTTCTGCTACTATGGAAAAATTTCTGTACTCCTCGGCACACAAAAGGTCCTCTGGATGCCTGGGCCGTTCTTCTATTCTGAGGACTGGAAAGTCACGTCGAGAAACATTGTATTTTGACTCAGTGCAGTCCCATTGTGATGAGAGTGACCCTAGTCACAGTACTCCACAGGGGGTTGTGCCACTTCTTGAGGCACGCAGGGGTGATGGCTTGGGCTTGTGTACTGACTTGCCTGGCATCCCAGATCTCCATAACGTGTCTAGTAGACTACTTAAAGTGGCACTATCACCGATTGAAAGCAGACGAATTCTGACTACATCTAGCGCTGTGTAGTACCATCTAGCGTTTGCTAGCACCAAGCGAAGGAATGCATAACGGCATTTCTTTTACCGAAACAAACAAGCCACAACATTCTTAATTATGGAGTGAAAATTTGGTTCATCCTCGTGCACCTGCGAGCAAGCTATAAAGGTTAACAATATCAATGTCGCTAGATGGCGCCACGGTATTTTCGTTCGCATTTCAATCGGTGATAGTGCCACTTTAACCGCTTGGATAATTTTAACCTTGAAAAAGACATAGATCTAGAGGAGATAAATGCCAAAGTAGCGTCTATCCCACAGCTGATTACGCATGAGTTGGAGGCCAGATTCGAGGCATATACTGAGGTTTTTAATAAGTGGACTAAAGATTTTTTTACTAGACAACAACAAACGCTCGAAGATTATGCACAGGATCTCTTCAAGTGTCTTGAAAAAAGTGTTGCTGTTGCAGAAGAAGGCCTCTCGGTCAAGATGGCGAAACTCTTGTCTAAATTACCGGCTGCATCCCATGGCAGCTTGGACTCTGCGGGTCAACCTCTTGGAAGTTTTAATCTCATCGTGAAAATGAGGGGACAAGCGGAGGGCAGTCTTGAGATCATATCCGCACATTTGGACCGTGAGGGGGAGCCGAAGGAGCGAACACATGCAGAACCTTCAGACCCTCATGCCATTCCCCTCCTTCGTAATGTCACTGTTAGACGTAAGAAAAAAAAATTGGATACTACTAGAAAGCCACCATCTGCACTGACGTTGGATATGCCTGTTCTGGTCGTGCCGGACCAAATCCCTTCTGTGACGGAATTATGTAACAGGCAGAATCAGAAAAAAAGTATGGGGTTGAGAGCAGTCCCCCTACGTCCAGCGCTGAAAACAGGATCGATGAAGTAAAAGATTTTGGAGCAGAGGAAATCCAATGTCTATCATCGAAGTGGTCTTGCCATACAACCATTGTTGGCGACTCCCATGTGAGGGGTCTGAAAGGGGGATTGCATCCAAAATCGAGGACTTGGACGTATCCTGGTCTTAGGCCTTCTGAACTCCCTTCCAAGCTACGGCATGTACTGTCAGACGGCGACAACCAGAGCACCTTTATCATTTGTGCTGGGTCAAACAGTATTAGTGAGGAATCACCAAACATAATTGCTTTACATATCCATGATTTCTCAGCATCAATTAGAGCAAAATTCCCAACTGCAAAGATCTCCATCATTGGACTGTTCCCTAGACTTAAAAGGGGCGACAAGGATATTGACAAGTAGATCATCCATACCAATTTCTTGTTGCGTCAGATGTGCATTGAAAATAATTTTTCCTTCGTATCCATTGACAGGGAGATCTGTTCGGACCACACCCTGCTGGCAAGAGACACTATTCACTTGACAGCCAAAGGTAAGAGGGTGCTACAACATGAACTTCTCAAAGTGCACTTGTCTCCGGAAAACCAGCAGAAGTAATGGGGCAATGCCCACCTGTCTCCGAAACGTCAACCAGAAATACCCGTTCCCTGTCTTGCATACTTATCAATGCACGTAGTGTCGTCAGAAACAGTGGCAGTCTGGTGGACCTGCTCCAGCAAAACATTCATGACATTATCTTTATTGTTGAGTCCTGGCTGAATGAGAGTGTTACGGATGCAATGCTTGTTGATACCTCGTTATATTCTGTTATTAGGAGGGACAGAGGCAGCAGGGGAGGGGGTTTACTTGTACTCCACAGAGTCAATATCCCTTTGGCAATTGTTGAGGCAGGGGACGCTGTTGAGGGCATTGGCTTATTTCTGCCATGGGGGAAGATTTCGTTCATTCTTTGTTATTTACCCAATAGTTATACGGAACCTTTGTACCTTCATTAGGAAGGTTTTTAACCCTGGGCATTCCAACATCCTACTAGGTGACTTCAACCTTTCTACTGTTGATTGGGATAGGGGGAGTCCAAGTGATAGACACCATGAACTATTTCTTGATTTGATTGCACCCCTTGGGCTAAAACAATTTGTCGATAGACCTACTAGGGGTACTAACATTTTGGACTTGGTATTTGCTCACGACGACCTTTTGTTGTACGATCTTGTTCTGGGACCGCATTTTGGCAATAGCGACCACTGTGCAGTGAGCTTCTGCATAAACCAGCCATCAACGGTATCTGGGTTCCCTACGTTGTTTAATTCTCTGGTATCTGGGAATCCAATTATTAACTATTCTGAATTGAAGGCCTCTCTCCGTCTAGTAGACTGGGATAGTCTGATTTTCAATGCACACTTGGGAATCGAAATTGCGTGGTCCTGTTTCCTTCGCATTATTAAGGGACATATTGTCCATAATCAAACTGTACATCCCTGTCCTAGGTATGGACGGAACTCCGTCCCCCGTTGCATACTTAAATTACGTCAACGTAAACTCAAATTTTGGAAAATCCTTAAACATAATCACTGCCCACAGTCACTTTATGCGTACAACTTGGCTTGTAAGCAGTACTCAAATGCTATGGAAAATTGGAACAGAGCAAAGGAGTTAGCTGTGCTTCGGGACGGGAGCCCATCCTCCCTTTTTAAACTGTATCGTAGGAAAAATGCAGTCTCGCGATCTTTACCCCCATTTAGGGTTAATAATGAGTTCATTGTTGATAATGAAACCAAGGCTGCTGTTTTCGGTGAAGCTTTTGCGTCAAACCTCATTTCCGATAATGGTGTGTTGGTGGCGCCACGTTCCCATATTCTTAGGTCTGAGGTTGCTTTTAATCAATAACAGATTGAAACCAAGCAAATTTTGTGGTCCGGATGGTCTGTCTGCGTTTCTTCTGTGAACCCTCTCTTCGGAAATAAGTTTTCCTTTATCTAGGCTTTACTCGCTCTCATTTGTGCAAGGAAAGTTGCCGGAGATGTGGAAGCAAGCCAATGTTATCCCTATTTACAAGAAGGGGTCCCCATCGGACCCTGTAACTGTAGGCCCATTACATTGACATGTGTAGCCTGTAAGGTTATGGAATCTTTGATACGTAATGTTTTGATCAACTTCTTGGGGGAGCATTCGGTGATTCGCCAAGACCAGTTTGGCTTTCTCCCTCTCAGATCTTCTGTTAACCAACTACTCTTGGTTCTGGACCGTTGGACAAGTGCTTTGGACATTGGGGTCCCATCCGATATTGTGTATTTCGACCTCAAAAAAGCCTTCGAATTGGTTATCCACAGCAAACTCCTTCTCAAATTGGATAGCTGTGGAATTGCGGGTCAACTTAAGATTTGGCTCACAGCCTTTCTTAATGGACGTACACAGAGGGTACATATCGGGGATTCATATTCACCTTGGCACTCTGTACCGTGCGGGGTTCCCCAGGGATCGGTCCTTGGACCCCTTCTTTTCGTCATTTTTCTAAACGATTTAATTCTTGATAAACATGGAACGTACGGCTATAAATTTGCTGATGACCTTAAGGTTGGTGCCGAAATCAGTCAGCCCCCTTTTGCTGGAGACCTGGAGCTACTTGTTCAAGATGTCGTCGCTTGGTCCGAACGCTGGCAACTCCCTCTATCCATCCAGAAGTGCCACACGTTTAATGTGGGCAGGAGGGATTTTGGCTAACTGTACAACCTGGGCCAGTCGCACTTGCATTCATCTTTTGAGGTAAGAGACCTGGGGATATGGTTCACAGGTGACCTCAAATCTTCTACGCATTGTAATTTGATTTGTGCTGCAGCTTACCGCAGATCTGCAATTGTTAAGCAATGTTTTTTGTCCCAGGATATTGAGATATTGGCCTGGGCATTTAAGATCTATGTCCGGCCTCTTTTGGAATACGCAACCCCAGTCTGGTCACCTTTCTTAGTGCGCGACATAGATATGATCGACATATGATCGACATAGATATGATCGAAAAGGTACAGAGGCGTTTTACCAAGGGTCTCCCCGGCTTCAGAGATGTCCCTTACCCTGTACGCTTGGCAAGATTGGGCCTCGAACTGCTCGAGTTACGCAGGATTAAATTTGATCTGATCCTTACGTACAAAATTGTCAATAATTTAACTGCGGTTGATTTACCCTTCTTTGACTTGGTCCCTTCAATCGGTCGAACGCGTGGACACTCTGTTAAGCTTGCTGTCCCAACTGCCAGGCTTGACTGTCGTCGGTATTTTTTCTCCGTGCGTGTAATTAGGGTTTGGAATGCCCTTGATGCTGCAACGGTTAGCGCATGCTCCGTTAGTGTCTTCCGCCGTTTGTTAGATTCCGAACCTCTCGTCAAATTCTTGAAGCGTCCCCTTCCTCCATAACGATTGCCAGATGTGGCTTTGTCTTCCACACCCCGGCTCGGTGTTAGCGGCCCAAAGCCCTTCCGTGTCCGTCCACTCCCTTTCGAGGTTGTGGTAAACTGTTTATTTATTTATTTATTTATTATATTACAGACACCCACCCAGACAGACAAACCGTTCGCATAAGAATCTAATCGACTCTAATAATTATTGCCCTATGTGCATTCTGCATGTCTTCTCAAAAATTGTCGAAAAACTTTTCTTCAAAAGAGTTTATGGTTTTTAGAAAAATATATTAACTGATAATCAATTTGGCTTTCGTTATGGCAAATCAATTGACTCTGGCTCTCTGTTAGGATGTTGTTAAATCTCTTAAACAGAATACATAACAAAATTAGAATGTTATGGCTTTTGTGGTTTAGCTTTGAAATGGTTTCAAAGTTACCTTACCAACCGTACGCAGTATAGAGAAATTACATCCTCTAAATCATCTGCTGCTGAAATTACGTGTGGAGTTCCACAAGGATCACTGCTTCTGGACCACTGCTGTACCACTGCTTTTTATTTTGTACATTAATGTTCTTCCTTGAGTTTCAGCTCTACTGATGACACATTGTATTTGGATGGCAAAAAACTGCCAGATCTCATACGGATGGCAATTCTGAACTCCCAAAAAGTTTTATTTGACTTTGCTCTAATAGAGCAGTCACTGAGCAGTGACATTTGCCGCCATATTGGCACCAGTATGGGTTTTGGAGGGCATAACTACAAGGCGCACTACATAAAAAGGGAGGGAAAAACAACGGAAGAGCGGATTTCTTAGGCTTAAAATAACGTTGTTTTGTCCAACAACAAAAATCGCGCGTTTTAGGTCTAAGAAATCACTCTTCACAGCATCGGCTTCAAGTTTCTGTTTCTTGCTGAAGTGCCCCTTGCAGCTAACCCATTCAGGCTCCACCATAGAGTTATACACAATAATACTACGTCGTGTCACTTCTGTATAGATTATCTCTCAATATACAAAAGACTAATTTTATATTTTTTCGACCAAAACCAAAAAAAATTGTAATTATAACGAACCCATTGCTATCAATGGTATTGAGCTTTCCGAAGCCTACTCCACTATTTTTTTAGGATTACTTACGTATTGACAGACATCTACACTGGAACGAACATATTGACGCTATAGTTCATAAAATCTCACAGGGTTCTGGCATCATTCACAAACTAGAGCTTCTGCTTCCTTCTTCCTCCTTAAAAGTTCTTTACCACACTTTAGTATGTCGTTATTTAAACTACTCCACTCTGACAAGGATGAACACTGGCAAATCTAATCAAGAACGTTTGCTCAAATTACAAAAGAAAACTGTACGATCTATTCTACATTATCCTTCAAGGCAACATTCGCCTTCTTTGTTCACTTCCTTTGTTGACTCCCTTTGTTCAGAAGGTTACAAATTCTCCCATTTCATGACCGTTCCGTTGCCGCCTACCGTTGGGTGGTAACGGGTTAATATAAAAAAAAAAATGAAATAAAGCATCTCTCTCTCTCTCTGATTGTTACGAAAACGTAAGAATTAGCGACTAAAGAGATTATATCTAAGTAAATGTATGTATATGCTCCATCTTCTTTTATATTACCGTGAACTCTAACCCGGTCTGTACGCGTCGCCTCCTTATTTGCAGCATTATTACATGTTGTAGTACCGTATTGTAACATTTTGACATTGTTTCGGTTGCTTCTCCTGCCTCCTTGTGGTTTTATGGTTCATGATTTATGGTTTACGATATCTAGGTGTATTTTATAATTAGAATGGGCTGGCGCATGGCTTCGGGCGGCGGCCCCAATAAATTTTATTCAGCCTCCTCCCTCGCCTGCTATCCTTTTTCTGAAAATTCTCGCGCAACACGCCAATAGTCAACATCGAGGCTCTCAATTGTATGGAAAATGTGGCATGTTTTTCAGAAAAGAACAAAGCGGTTTGATTTAAAACATTTTCAAGAAAACACGTTAAAAACACTCAAAAATGTGTTCTTTAAGGAAGGGTACTAGTGAAGCTTTCAAACTTGATGATGATGTACGAAATTTTTGCCATGGTACTAGGCAAGTTTGACTGCATTAAAAAAAAAATTTGATGCCTTAATGTCAATTAAAAAAAAATTAGGTAACTAAAGTGTACGCGGCCTATCTTGAGTTCGCCGCAAAACGAACACAGACAATCGATTGTACGTTTTTGGCAGCAGAGTGCCTTGTTGATATCCAAGATGATTACAAAAACAATGGCGGCCGTCGATTAAAGCCGCCCCCTCCAGGAAGACGTAGCCGCTCGTAAAATACTTCCAAGACTCAAGATACGCCGCGTGCACAATAATTAGTTGAAAAAAAAATTAGTTTACTGCTGCTAGCTGATAAAATATATCGTTCGTTCTCTATTCATCTGGACCACTTTTTTTAGGCCTAGATTTGTTATTTTCCAAGCCATAGAAAACACCAAGAAAAACATTGTGGAAGCATACCACAATGCGAGTCATTTTTAAGTAAGAGTCCATTTTTCAGTTGTGAAGCCCTGACCGCAATATTTCATATCAAATGTCATTAAAATTAAAAGTAATTTATTTATTAAAAACCTAAAATTAAAGCATTTTTATTAATTAAAAAAAAAAAAACATGTTTCATCCCATTCTACTAATCCAGCGTTGAAAAAAGCGCCATCTCTTGACAGTGTAGCACGTTTGTATACAAAATAATAGATTTCCTCCAGAAACGCATAGGTTGAATAAATGAATACGAGAAAATCTAAACAAAAGTTTTTAGTCTTTGTTCCAAAGTGTGTAGTCACCAGACATAATAAAGTTCGAGTGAACTATTAATTCACTTGTTTACACGTCTTAACACCCTTAATGACATGCAATAATGTTAAGGTTGTTAAAATCCCAAAATCCAATTTTTGATCGAAAATTCACGCTATTTTACTAGAGTTCCTACTTTAATCACCATTACATTCAGATTAATAGCAGTACGATAGCTTTTGATTTTATGAATGTATGCACAGCGCGTGTCAACACGTATAAACTCAAAACTTGCACGAGCAAGAAACCATGGAGTCAGAAGTCAAGGCTATTTTAAATGGTGTTTTGGAAAAAACTTCCCAGCACTTGGTGTCGAAACGGACAATTTCAAAAATGTGTAAACTTTTGGATTATAAGGTTCCCAGAAGGTAAAGCGTTTTTTAGAAATTTTGACTGCTGACAGTGCAAGATGGTGCAGGTGGCCTGAAGGTTATAGCATGACCATCTCTTGTGCCAGAGATCCAGGGTTCGACTCCGGCCTCAGCCATGCACCCATGGCATTTTCGGGAAGAGAAGGACCCTGTGATGTCTTGTGCTGATGTAGATTGTGGCATGTAAAAGAACCTAGGAGTTTCCGATGGGATTTACCTAGCAAAATTGTCCTTCTTTACTTCTGGCACCATCGCTATAGCTGGGAGCACGTCAAAAGCTAAGCTTAAAGTTCCAGTTTTGAGTTCTAGTTGTATTTTTTCATTAGTTTGGTTAGTGTTTTATCGGACCCCCTTTGGCATGGTTTAAAAATTCCCCTCTACCCTTTCCCTTCAGAGGGCCAAAATATGTATGACCTCATCTCCAATTCCGACTCCTTCTTGCTTCCCCCCCTTCCCCCAAAGTGGCTGAGGGAGATTTTTTCCTCTTTAAGCGTGAGGGAGTTTAATGTCATAACAAAACTTTCTCAAACAAAGAATAAAGTTCGATGGCGTGTAATCAATTAAACAGGTTTCAAAATTCAGGTCTTTGTACACGAACAGCTGTTTTGTAGTCTTGCTTTGTATTCGATGCGTGAAAAATTGTAGAAATTTATGACTTATCCTCAATTCTTGGAAAGAATTGTTATAATAGCAACAAAGTTATTATTAAACCCCACGCAATGACAGGCGTTTGAGGGCAGTAGTGGCCTTCTCGGAGGCGACTGGTCGTTTCGGGCCAGGTCAATTGTGTTAGTGTTAAGGTGCGTTTTGTTATATTAAGTTTGATTTGTGGTTGATTTGTAGGGCAGATGGCCTGTGGAAGGCTACCGTCCTTGAAAATAAATAAAATAATAAAGTTATTATTAAACAAAAGCGAGCTAGTTTTATGTTCAGGGCAAGGTTTAACTACTCCGCTATTTGGAAATTGTTTACTGAGCGTTAAATGTTGCTTTCCTGAGTTTACTGTATAGCTCGGATCTAATTACTAATTAGGTGTGAAACCACATGCAGTATATTGTTTATTGGTCATGTGTTTAAAGTGTTTATTTAAACTTTGTGATTTATTGTTTGTTTGTTTAATTTAATTTTCAGGCACCATTTGACTGCTGTATTTGGTGATTTTGATAAGGATTAATAAATCCATGAGTCTGATAAATCCTAGCTGGTAATCCTTCTAAGAACGGCATGTTCTTACTCCGGACTTAGGATACGTTTGTTTTTTCGGGGAGTTACCCCATCACTGCCATGATTTAAAGAGCATCTTAGTAAAGCAGAAACGTTTTAACATAATCCACATAAAGCAAAATGGATTACGGAATTTTGCCAAGTTTTCGTGGTCTGAAGTGGAGATATCAAATAATATTAAAAAAAAACATACACAGTTGCCTATTTGATTTGGGCCTATTTTGCCTATTTTAATTTCTGTATTATACGAACGCTTTATAATTTTGTGGATTTGTTTGTTTTTGGTCCCTGGAATTGGAGTTCAACAGCTTTTTTTTTTTAGTTGAGTGACTTGTGCAGTTGAGTGCCCCTCTGTATGATTAGTCCCCGAGGCCGTATTTTTTTTTTTAATATTCTGCAAATTTTAGGCTATTATTTTCGGCTAAATTACAGCTTAAATGTGAATAAGTTAGGATATTTTGTGTTATGTGTAAAGCCATTAATTATTATTACAGTATGTTGATGAATGATATATGTAACAAATTAGCATTTATTAGCTTGATGGAAACACTACTCAACAATAACCTACGTTACGCCACATTATACGGTAACGAAGTTCTTCAACTTTTCTGGGCTCAAAGATGATCGTCTAGCGTTACATATCAAGTTTTCGTGCACATATTGTACACATTCCTCTCTTCAACAAACCGCATATGGGAAATATTAGTCGCTCTCCTTAGTGTTGTTTGCTGGCGCTGGCCCGGTTTTACCATATTGTTCTAGTCTAGTGTCTTATCCGGAGTTGGAATGCCGAAGTTCCGGTTTCATGAAAGTTTTGCGTGTGTAGACAAAAAGTTGCTGTGTGTCCCAACGAGCTACCATAGCAACAACACGCGTTTCTGCCTGTTTGCCCTCCAAACTCGTGCCCTCATGATACGCTTGCCGAGCGATGCTTTCCATAGGAAATATGCTCCCCCGGTAATGAAGTGAGTATATTGCTCTAGGGTGAAACATGCAGGCTTTTTCTTATTAAGGGCGTTTCTTTTGTTTAATTCCAGAGAACAAAGATTGTTTTTGTGCTCTGGTAATATCAGAAAGTGAACGCAATTCGCGTTTGAAATGGGCCATGCCTGTGAGTGTGTGTTTAATTCGTGTTACGCTGGCGTTTTATTATTTTGGGGACTTGTTTTGTTTAGGTCCCTTGAATTGGAGTTCAGATTATAGACCGAGAGTATACGGAGGTTTCTTAAGGCACCTTTTCAACTCCTAGATGCAGCACCATAGAATCTTCGATCAACATAAAGAAGATAGCGGTAAATTAAAAAAAGAAACAACACTTCGCTGCAGCGCCGCGAATTTCCATAACTAAAACGAGATCACGTGACCCATATCAGCCTATTGGATGACGGAGAATCTGGAACTTGGATGCTGTGTTTAGAATATGGGCACCGCTATCGAAATGGTGAACCGGCGCCTTTAAGTAGCTTTACTTTACGTCGCTTTGTCTTACGTCGACTTGAACTCGCGTCGCTTTTAGGAGAGAGGAGGTTACACGGACATTCAAGATGGAGTGACTTAAAACGACAACGGGTACACGGAAGTTTCTGCTAAGTCGATGTAGTGTCGCGTTTATCTAATCCCCATCAACCAAACCCCTCTCTATTACCCTATCCCCATTCAACTAGCTGGGCTTTCGACTTCGTTTTAAGGAAGTGACAGTTTCCGCCCTAGCTTCGTGACGTTTAAGCGCAGATCGTTTCAACCAATTAAAGGATAGCAGTCCTTAGAGCGACGTGGAAAATGGGTTTTAGGTGGGTACACGTAGGTTGTTTCACACTCACAGCGCTTTATCTCCTTACGTCGACGTAACGAGGTGGTTTGAGATAAAGCAACTTGAAAGTGGGTTTAGGTGGTTAAACGGACGTTCTTAAAGTGCTCTAAGCACTACATCGACGTAAGATAAAGTGACTTAAGAAACCTCTGTGTACCCTCGGTCCATGTCTGTGAGTGTGAGTGTGTGGGTGTGTTGTGTTTAACTTCTGTGTTATACAGAAGATTTATTATTTTGTGCATTTGTTGTGTTTTGTTCCCTGGAATTGGAGTTTAAGAGATAAATACGTTTATTTCTTTCAGTTGAGTAACTTATGCAGTCGAGTGCCACTCTAATATTCTGTTTAATTATAAGAAAATTACATCATTTTCTTTTTCAGCGACAGGAAGAACTTGAGGTCAATTCAATGGGTCAAGCATTCGAAAACCTGACCTGGCACAACTGCCCATCTCCGGTGTTGGCAACCATCGTATACCCTTTAGTTGTGACTGTGAGAGTATAAAATCAAAATTTTTTTCAGGTAGATTAAAACATTCCCAACAAATTGGGTAGGAGACATTGGGTGGGAAAAATTGGGTGTGAGAAAAAGAATGGCAAGAGTGGTATTTTTAATTTTTTCTTAGTTGTTTTTTTCATAGTTTTTTTTTTTTTAAATTGGTCCCTCCCTGGCTAAAATGACTGCCCCAGTGCCGCCTCCCCAGTAAAGTGATTCTAGCGTCGACCCTGATCTTTAGTCGATGGATTCAGCGGAAAAAAATGCTTCGAAAAGCTGATAAGTTTGATGCTTCAGCAGTGACGTCACGCTGAGGGATAGGAAAATTAATCGCATGTTTAAAGGGACACCCGGCCTTCCGTACAACATTCCGCCTGCCTTATGACAGATCGTCATCCACGTATTTTCCACCGTCAAGGTCGGCTGGGATGATAGCAGCGTTCCAAGCAGCGATGAACGTAGCTGCTGTCTCGGTTGGCTTTGTGAATACTACACGAAACAGCATCAAGTTAAGATTGAGTCGTCATAAACCGGAATGATTCTCGTATTTTAACATCACAATTTATAATTTTCTTGGCTAGTGTCATATAATTTTGCTTCGGCGATCTATTGGAATAATTAATTTTAATTTTTATCGCATTAAAGTGTCCGCAGCCTATCTTGAGTTCTCCGCAGAACGAACACAGATAATCGATTGTACGTTATCAGTAGCAGAGTGCCTTGTTGATATCCAAGATGGTTACAAAAACAATGGCGGCCATCGATTAAAGCCATCCAGGAAGACGTAGCCGCTTACAAAATACTGACTCAATATACACTGCGCACACAATAGTCTTTTAGATTTTTGATCTCATGGTAATTATTAAAAAATTAGAACATGCACACACAGATGAAACGTCATGGTTATTGTAAGCAGCGCGCAAAACATCATATTCGTTCGGGATGAACGTAAATAAAGTTCCCCATATTCAACAGAAAATCTCGTAGACGCCACATATTAAAACAGTTTTTACCACGGGCTTGACTAACGGTAAGGAAATAGACCTTTGGGGCCGTACTTGATGTGGAGGATCGAGAAAAATGACGCTGGGAGGTATATCCCTTTAAGAACAACTTTGATGATCTGTAGCGACAGCGCTGAGCAATTCAGTGAGTTTAGAAAAGTGCTCTCTGTGCAGCGAACAGAGGCGTGGCCTTGAGCAACAAAGTTCCAACAATGAACACACATTGTTAAAGCATTGTTAGGCATTGTTTAATCAACAGCCATGCGGCACCACGAAGACAGTCATCTCGCATGCACCCATCCAAGCCAAAAGGTAATAGAAACAGTAAACAAATAATTAGATCGCGCGTACGTTTTCTGTTGCCAAGCGCCCATTGATGGCTGCGATATCCAGACAATTTATGACGTCACGCATTCTCAATTCTAAGTGACGTTACTGTAGTACAGATGTTTCAATAAAGCCCAGCTTTTGTGTCGCTCCATGACCAAATGACGGAAATGCGTACGCGTCACAACGTTCATAATTCATGTAATGCTTCCTCTTTCCAATTATTCGGTGAGGAAACTATTTATTTATTTCCAAAGCCAACAACCGGTGAGGAAAAAAAATATATTGCTCTGGGAGAATGAAACCGTTCCTGTTTTGGACAGACAAGTTTAACGCTGCAGATATGTGAATTACAAACGTGTTTGTTTACCCTGCCATATTTTGTCAAACGTGGAGGCTTCGCTTCGAATTGAACTTGATTTTGAAGTCTGGTAGGCGGACAGATTACACATTTCATTTCACCGTTGGCAGCCAAGCAGCTGCATATGCTGATAAATATTCTGTATATGTTTCTGAAACTGACTGACTTTTTTTCTGTATCGCAGCAGATAAGCTTGCTACTCAATTGAAGTGAGTAACATTGTGTAGTTTGGTGGCGAAGTCAATCTGGAGGTAAGTTATGAATTGGGTTTGCTAGGATAGTCTTTAAGCTTCTCGGAGTATCTCGGATGAAGGATAGACGACAGGCACGATGTCGCTATAAAGCCGACAATGTGCCTGTCGTCTATCCTTGATCATGATCCATGTCGAGGTAGAAACGTTGTTAATGGACTAAACAAATAAGAAAAATGAATGAGCTCACTTCAGGAACCGCCACACTGGCAAGTGACTTCAAAGCGAAAAAAAATTCACACCATGTAACGAACCACGGATCTCTATACACATTCTTTGCCTTATAAGCACTGAGCCTTCTCGGGGGGATGTGAATGAGTGCAATTCCGCTTCAACGACTTCACAATGGGAGGTAATTATTTATTTATTTTTTATTTCATTTCAACATAGCTACAGTCACTCTTGCCGTTCTGGCGGTTTCTGAAGGAGGCTCGTTGAATTCACTGTACCCTTTCAAAGGCCTGAACTATGAGGGCTGCAAAAAAAAAAAAACTTTTTGGGTGCATATACTGTTAACATCTAGATTATAAGGCAAAGTCTCACAGCAAAAACACGACAACCCCCAAAGCAAAACGACGACAACGGTCACCTTTACATAGGAAACGGGCGAGCGTGTCAATTCTTTGGCCAGAATATGAAACGAGTACGTTGTTGCCTTGAAAATTTGAAATTGGCACATTGTTGCCTCGACTAACAATTTGCTCTGCGCGATCATCTCAGCGGCAAGTCTTACATGACGTCATACACGAAGGACGGTTATTTTTCACACGGTACGGAGCGCTAAAGCAATAAACTGGGAGTGGGTGGGAGCTGAAGAGAGAATGTCCATGTGTCGGGCAGTGCGTATCTTAGCCCTGCTGTTTAGAAAATACAGAGTTTGATTCAGCATTAACTGCACCTACAAGGTACGTTTTTTTGGGAGGATGAGAGAAAGGGTGGAGGGGAGAGGGGGGGGGGGGTAGAGGATGGGAGCAAAAGGGAAGTATTTCAAGAAAAAAAATTGCCTGTCGCATTCAACGTTTAGGCCACACCAACTGAAAACTGGGAAACAACCACGAGCGAAACAAAACCCCCGGCGGATCCAGACCACAACTGCTAGTTAGAACTATAATACTCCGATCTCCGTCTTCATCAAAACGTGTAACTGTTAATATCATCAGAACACAAACGACCATTACTATATGCATAAAACCTAAGATCGCTGTATTTGTCAAACACGCTCCCTGCCATGACTGTTTTCTTTTGTCCTTCGACATTCATTTTGTGCTGAGCTATATATACCACTACTTATTTTACACAGGGTGGTTTACGGGTGCGTCGGGAGGGTTGGTTGTGTGGTTTGCTTGCATCTTTGATAAATAGAGTGCGGAGCAACCTGAAGATAATCATTGGTACCTGGTCATTATTGGAGACCCGACTCGACCACCAGTGGCAGATTTAGCATGGTGCAGATGGTGCGGCAGCCCCCAACTTCCTACCATGAAATTTTTTCTTTCTTCTACGATTTATCGATTTTTTTTTAATTATCCACACACACGCTAGTGTGTCGCGCCAAGTTAGGCAACAATCATCGCAACAAACATCACATCAATTGTATTGTCGAGGTTGTAAACGATTGTAGCGCGACGCCATAGCGTCAGTGTCTTATATCTTGAAGCATAGTTGGGCACATCTAGACACACGCTAGTGTGTCGCGCCAAGTGAGGCAACAACCATCGCAACAAACATCACGTCAATTCAATTGTCGAGGTTGTAAACCATTGTAGCGCAACGCCATAGCGTCAGTGTCTTATACAGTATCTTGAAGCATAGTTGGGCACATTTCAGGTACTTGGGGGAAAATAATAATGCGGTACAAATTTTGAAAGCTTTTAAAGCTTAAATAGTGTTGAAATCGAAAGCAATGACCCACCTGACAAAAATTAACTCGTGTAAGAAAGCCAGCTAAGCTGCTTTCAATGCAAAATCTGACCCTCAATAACGTTGAAAATGTGTAACTAGCTAGCTAGCCAGCTAATTCTAGTCCGCTCATCCCCATGTTAATTTCCATAGGGTGATTATTCATCGATACCGAGATAACGGGAAGGTTTCCAGCTTTGAAATTGAACGAATGGCTGCAGTACGATACGTACTGCGTACCTTTTATGGTTTGGAGCCTACGGGTGTAACGCGGATGGCGTAGGATGGCGCGTAAGTACGAAAATATTGTTATAACCATTGTTTGTATTGTCGGCATCGTCTCTCATTGGACGGCCAAAGTTCGTACAATGACAACGTGTATACTGACGTGCGTGCGTAGACAGACACTAGTGTAGCACGATAAATCTAAACAACGTTGCCAAAAATTGGTGAAGAGGCCACCAAGTTGAGAGTGGTTGTGCCCTTCAAAACACACCAAAACTTACGAAATAAAACAAATTACAACAAAAATAAAACCAAACCAAAAACCTTTAAAGAAGTGACTAATTTGAGAATGGTTGGGTCTCTAGGCAAAAGGTAGTATCAAAATGTTGAAAACTAAGACGTGCCACTTTATTACACATCTGCACGGTAGTGGAGTTGAGTCTAATACATAATTAAAAAAAAAAGGACTGATATCATATCAAAAACCAAAACTGGTAAAAGGGGCCGCCAAGTTCCGAATGGTTCGGCCCTTCAAAGGAGTGATATCAACACACCAAAACATTCGCCAACTTAATCGCACCGAATAATACTTTGGACGTTAAATGAAAACTTGAACATTGCTACCGAAAGTTGCAATGTTCTAGTTTTCATTTAACCAACGAACTATTAAGCGGTGCAATTAAGCTGGCGAATGTTTTGGTATGTTGATATCACTCCTTTGAAGGGCCGAACCATTCGGAACTTGGCGGCCCCTTTTACCAGTTTTGGTTTTTGATACGATAAACTTGACAAGGAAAGGAAGAGAACAGGGCATTTTGACTGTGATTGTTTTTCATTATTAAAAAGGAGTCGGGGAGGTAAGACCTTTAGGGCACAAAATACATTTTCGTACGAAAAATTTGGCAGAGCACCCCCCCCCCCCCCCTTAACAGAATTCTGGATCCGCCCCTACCGATTCACTGCATCATTTCAGTGTACTGCCACAATCACGCATGCCTTAAGTTGTTCACCCTGTATCAAAGATTTGTCAAAGATTTGAATGTATACGTTTAAACGTAGTTTGTAAGTTCGTAGGAAAGAGTGTACGGCTTCTAGGCCTTTTAAACTCTAATAAAGTAAAGTCATGTCTAGTCAAGATTTGTCACGTGTACTCACATTGATTGCTTCCTTCCTCGATGTTGTTACCTCCCCAGCCAAATAATCTACCGTTTACTCGATAATGGACCGGGTACTACGGTACATTGTTTCCAATAAATAAATTAACTGAACAAAAAGCGGATTCGACGTTTAGGAAAAAAAATGCACATTGCAGCTTGTATTCCACGGCCAGTCACAGTTGTGACGGTATACAAATAAAAAACGGACGAATTCACTCGAACGAATTCACTCGAACGAAACTAACATAATTTGAACCCCCAAATTGTTTTTAGTCACTAGTAATGTTAGAAAGTGAATGCAATTTGTGTTTGAAATGTGTTTGTGTTTGAAGAGAGAGAGAGAGAGAGTGTGTCTGTGTGTGTGTGGTTTTATATTTTAAGTCTGTTTCATGTGAATGACATAATATTGCGTAATTTGTATGTGTATAATTTGTGAAACATGCACACTCTTTCTTGTTAAGAGAGTTTGTTTTGTCTGTATTTGTTTGTGGGTTTCTGTTTTAGTTCTATTTCGTGTGATTGGTTACGTGTTCATTTTATGTTATTTTCCATCTTGTGCATGGATGTTTACGTTGTATTTTGTGTGTGTATTTTAAATATGAGAAATGACTAACCGTTTTGTTTATTTGATCACTGATGTGTATGTACGTGTAGGTTGGTACGGCACAATCCTTGGTCCCTGAATTGGAGTTCAAATTATAGTTCGTTTCGTTCGAGTGAACTCTAAATCTGTTTATTTGTGTACCTTCACAGCTGTAACTTCCATGGTGATACGAGCTCTAATGCTTTTCTTCTAAATGACAAAGCCGTTTTTTCTTCAGTTAAATTGTTTGCTTTTTTCGCTTCATTTTTATTGTCATTGGCACTGTCTGAATTATCACGTATATGTCCATTCTCCTTCCACTTGATGGCAACACACTAGCGTATGTCTAGATTTAGCGTGTGTCAACTGATTCTTAGTTGATTCTGCATTGTTGTAGGTAGTTGTAGTATTCCGGGTGTTGCAGACATAGGGCCTTAGGGCTTCGTCGGGCAGATGACCTGGTGCGGTTAACGCTCGCTAAAAACCCTTTGACCCTTCCAGTATTCGCTCAGTCAATCGAGGAAAACAATTTGTAAACAATTCGACTAGCTTCCCGAAGGCAGCATTGAAGAACTAAATACGTCGTTCTATCATGTCGGCTACCCAATTTTAAGGCTCAAAAGTACAGACTTAGCATCCTATGGTTTAAAACTAAAAAAAATTAAGCGAAAACCCGAATGGTTTCACTTTGGTTCAATAATGAATTCGCCTTCAAACTTCGTTGGCAGACAATGTTACCTTCCCCACGCCCAAGCATCGTTGCATCTCTGCTCCAATCTGGTATGCTCGCCTCCTTGTTGTGTCCTACATAATTTATTAACTCAATGGTTGCATATTGCAGTTGTGTTCATGAGCACATGATGTACTATCCTTAGGTCCGAAACTATAAACTCTTTCTAGGCTAACAACTAGAAGTAAAAACTAATACAGGAAGCCATATAGCCATTCAGCCACAGACGAGTACCACGGTGAAACACAGAAAAAAACAATACAAGTACCCGGGTAGTCACCACCTAAGCTCACTTTGCTTTCCCTAACCAATCCCCCTTTAACTCAACTAAACAGACGTGCCCGATGATCAACAAAAGGCAACAACTGCATGTAGCCTTGCAAGGGCAAACCACAGAATGGGATAGGACACACAGAGATTGCTGCACATTCCTACCAAAATGAAACCTATTCATCACGGTTCGTTCAAGTGCCAACGATAACGGACAGCCGAAGAGAAAGTGCGCAACAGTCTCTTCAGCGCCATAAGGACAGCTTGATGATGTCACCCAACCCTGTCGAAGGAGTGGCCACATAAAAGGCAGTGCCTGGTACACAGCCTGGACACTAGCCCCGCAGAACTTCTGCAGAGAGCACCCAGAATCGCGAGGGGGGGGGGGGGATGGTGCCATGGTGGGTGAATCGTGAATAAGGTATGCCCAGTCTCACTCGCAAATCCACTGTTGCTCATATTGTCCCCGTGTCCACATCACAATTACAGGACACAAGTCATGGGTACCAGTAGCGCGAAAACTGGCTGCGAGTGTGCAGTATAGGCAATCATGGGTCAGTCGTCTGCTGCATCATACTAATACCTTCCACAATGCCCCTAAGGAGATACGCCCACACTGTTGCACCTGAAAAAGCTTCCAAGTGTCAAACACCAAAGGATGACTAACTACCAGGCAACATACACATCGATGAAGGAAGTGTATGCCAGAGGCAGAGTCAGACCAAATGACAAGGAACGGAATGGACAGGTCCAATGCTATATCAACCGCTACAGAAATGGCCACCAACGCACTCACAAACACAGACAATACGTAGGGTAGAAATCGACTCACACTTAGCTTCATACTAGGAATGTAGATGCCTGCGCCCTTCAGGGCCAGCAGAGTTAAGACTGGGTCTATCTAATGCATCAACAAGACGGTAATCTGATAAAATATTACCAACCACATCACCAGCACCTCGACTCAGGTCACAGAGGCAGAGCGACGTTAAAATCTCAGTAGCATGAAGTCACGTGAGGAGCTCACCTGCTTCAATACGAAGGGCACATATCGCGATAGAAGGAATACACCCAGTACCAACATGCAAACATTCATTGACTGACACCTGGAGGCTGGCAATCACACACCTCGACCCCGCAAGAAACGGTAGATGGGAATCTACACAAAGGCGAACATAAGCCTGATAGAAAGAAAAAGCCATAAAACGTCTCACCGTCAATTTACTGTGCGACAGTATTTTCAGAGTCCACAGCCTGTCAGCAACAATTCTCTTGACAGTAATGACATCACCTGCCCATGTCAACTATCAGTCAAGCCTAACTCCTAAGTACCAAACCTCCTGAGCTGTGGCTATCTATGATCGATGCCTCAATTGCAAAAAAGGCAATGATCAGAGGACCACGCGCAGTTCATTTATCCAGAGACAAAGAGAGCCCTCGACTCTCCAAAAGATCACTGGCTAACTTAACTACTTGCGCCATAATATTAGGCAGAGTTACAATGTCCGGCCCTACAAGTCAAATGGCAATGTCATCAGCACACGTGACAACATTGGTGTGTTGGCCAAGTTCAACAAGGATATCATTGAGTACAATACAACGGTGAACAAACTTGGGCTAAGGCAGCTCCTCTGCGAAAGGCCCCGATCAGTCTCTAGACCATTTGACTGAAAACCACACTCTCAGGTAACAAAAGGTCGCCTGCCAAGAAGTGCCGGGATCGCATGGGAGAGCTTAGACTCCATACCCTGTGACGGGAGAAAGTGCATCACCCACTCAGTCATCACAGTGTCATAGGCTGCGTGTATGTCTACGAAGACTGCAAAGACTCGTTCCCATGTACCCACACTTCTCGAATTCCAGTGCATGACAGCATCTTGTGCACTACTGCTGTCATGGTAGCTAACTGCAGGGCTGACAGTCCACCAAAATGATCTAACAACCAAGCTAACCTATACCAACTAAAATCCGCTCCAAAATAAATAATGGAGTGTTGAGAACAGGTACTGAGAACTAGTGCTCAGCACTAATTCATTGTTGTGTTCCTGCATCATTGTATGGTTACAAGAGGTCTGAAGTGCAGAATAAAGTTCAAGTTCAAGTGCGGAAGGTGTGACAAGGTTCCTTTACCGTACGCATATATCTGTTTCATTGTTGCATTCGTAGGCTACTGTTTATTGTGTTGTGAGGTGGCTGTATGGTGTAGTTTTGGATGGGTGCGTGGCTGCGGGCCAGAGCTCACAATAAAATTACATTACATTACATTAACTGAACAAAAAACGGCATCGCCGTTTAGAAAAAAGCATTAGAGCTCGTATCCCCATACTCACAACTGTGAAGGTACACGAATAAAAACGGATTAGACTTCACTCAAACACAACGAACTATAATTTGAACTCCAATTCCAGGGAACAAGGACTGTTTTTGCTCAGTGGTTATATCA
Source organism: Lithobius niger (assembly GCA_023313725.1). Classification (NCBI taxonomy): domain Eukaryota; kingdom Metazoa; phylum Arthropoda; class Chilopoda; order Lithobiomorpha; family Lithobiidae; genus Lithobius; species Lithobius niger. The sequence continues at coordinate 86,971 of JAHWFP010108329.1, forward strand.
GAAAGTGAACGCAGTTTGTGTTTGAAATGTTTAATGTTTGTGTTCGTGCGTATGTTTATGTGCACTTAATTTGGGTGTTGTACAGGCTTTTTTTTTTTTAAATATTTCTCAGTGTTTGTTCTTTTATATTTTAAGTATGTTTCCAATGAATGGCTATATGTGTATTGTGTGTGCATTTATAATTTGTGACATAAGCATATTCCTAATTAAGGCAGTTTTTATTCCCTGTCTTTGTGTATGTCTTTTTCATCCTTTGTAGGCGTTTTGCTGTTTGCGGCGTCTGTTTGTATGTTTTTTTTGTTCAGTTCATTTGTTGGCTTTTTTCGTTTCCGTTTTATTATAATTGGTACGGTATGTCCACTGTACACCCAATTTTGTTTGCAAAAAAAAAAAAAACCCATTAGAAACGCGTATATTTCTGTTCGGGTTCTGCCCAAGCTTTATCCCTTGTTTGCTATTTGATGGCAACACACTAGCGTGTGTCTAGAATTAGCAGGTATCAGCTGATGGGTAGTTGGTTCTGCATTGTTGCAAGCAGATGCAGTATTATGGCAAACAATCGCGGAAACAATTCAACTAGCTTCCCGAAGCCTGCATTGAAGAAGTAAATAAATCATTCAGTTATGTCGGTCGTCCAATTTTGAAGCCTAGGCCTCAAAATTATAAAGTTTGCAACCTCTCGTTTAAAACTGAAAGATTAAAGCGAAAACCAAGGCCATTTCATTTTGGTTCTCGACAACGATTGAATATATGTAATGGAGCCGGAGCCCGAAGCTGCCACGACAATGTTACTTTCCCTTTCCCCGTGCCCGAACATCGTTGCATCTGATTTTGATTGATTTTGATTTTATTTACTAGAGCCTATAGACCTTGTGTCATGTGCTCCATTTACAAACCTACGACTACTTAAAACTACTTAAAACTACGGCCTAACCTAATCTGAAGTTCACTTCCCATAACAACAACAATGAGATTGTGCCATTACAACTTACAAAACGCGACCAAGCCCCCAAATCAGTAAGTTCATCCCCTGTCCTAACCTAACTCCAACTGGACACAATGATCCAGCACCACTTCCACCTCGGCTCACACAGTATGGACTCCTTCCTCTTCTTGATCCATTTCACTACCACCACCACTTTCACCTAGCACTGCATTACTGTCTTCTCCCTCTTCACTCTCGTCTACGTCATGGCCACATATCTTCGCCTTTGTGAACACGGGGAGGGGTGGCCATACGGGGACGCTTCTTCGACCTCTTCCCTCTTCCTTGCACCGTCCATTCTTCCTGACTTTGACACTGAACCAGCGAGCTCTGACCAGGTACCTCTTTCCGAACCTCTTGAACAGCTTGGACCACAGGTTCGGCATCCACCGTGGCTCCTTCATCCTTCCGGCCAGTCCCCCCGCCACTCTGGTGCACTTCTGGATTCCCTCTTCCACGCAGATAACGGCAAAGAGTATCTCTGGGCATTGCTACCCGACACGACGCACAATACACATTCGGGCAAAACCTACGAACATGGCCAGGCGGTTGGCAATTAAAGCAACGGGGTACCCTGTCCGCAATCACCAGAAGCGCCGGCACACCCTTCACTCCCACCACGTCTGGAACATCATCCAAGAACACTGCATCCTTTAAACTCAAGACAACACTGTGAACACCGGTGCGGCAATGCTGCAGTCCCTCTGTAGTATGGTACTCGAACTTGTGATTCATCACAGTGCCATAATCCAACAACGCCTGCCCTACCTCTGCTGCAGTGGTTTCCAAGGGCAGGGTTTCCATCTTGTTCGATGAGCTACAATACGATCTTGTGCGCTCCGCTTATTGTTGCCCCATTGTTACATGTTGCAGCATTGCATTCTGGGCCCCCGCCTGTCCAGTTTTTTTTTTAATTCACGTGCGCAAACGAACTCTAATAAGCTCTGCCTGGCGGCCGTGCTAATTACATTACATTATTGTTTATTGTTACTGATACGGGCATTAAGTCGGATGCTGCAGATATAGGGCCTTAGGGCTTCGTTGGACAGATGACCGGAAGCGGTTAACACTCGCTACAAACCCTTTTAAACCTTTAAGTCGGATAATGACCGAAAACCTTGGGAATTCATACAAACAAAGCCCTTGGGTGCCCTTGCGTGTTGGTGTATTGTTGTACGAACGTCCGCGGTTTTCGGTCCTATACTGACGGACAATGGTGCCTGATATCTGCCATACGGCGCAGATATCTGACTTCGATTTTAATTAATCGACTCCTTTTCCTTTTCCTTAATCTGCCTTAAATTATATGACTTTTTTTCTTTTCTTCGATTTTTATTAATTTCACTCTTCGTTTCGCTGTCTACTTTAAAGAATTAGGTGCTACAAGAAGGTTAATAGTGGGTAGTGCGCTGTTTACCATAGAATATTTGCAATGAAGCTCTTGTCCATACATTTTGTTTCCGTATCTTGCAATTTTGAATAGATCATCATTCTGCTTTTTAGGTTGTTTTTGTCCAAGTTATCCCCCACAACTTTCCATTTTACACCACTACTACTCTAGGACACTTAATTAGGACTAGGAAGTTAGTACCGCTCTAGGCCTCTAGGAAGTTAGTATCACAATGACCTAGAAAAAAGACCATCTTGGTCATTTTATTTCAGATCAAATTATTTGTTCCTTACTAATATCGATTTGTTCAAATGCTCTTCCCTTACCGTACGCGTAAAACAGTGCCGACACCGGACTTTTGGAGTCTGGACCACCCTGTATAATAGAGATCGCTGTTGCAGTGCGTGGCCGAGGTGTGCACCTCAACGTTTTCGAAAGTGGCGTAAGTGGACAGAAGACCGGTTGCGACTACAGGTAGTTTCTGCAGCCGCCTGTTTTGTTGAGCATTGCTTGTGTATTATTAATTTTGTTGTCTGGTGATTTTTAAACCTCTTAATAGATACTTCATTTTCCCTCCAGCACCACTGTACTAAAAACTATCAAAGCAGCGCAGGTATACCGCCGTAACGACAGTTTCCTGTTTGGCTTTGCAACTAATCTTTAGCACGGAAAAGTAAATGGGCAAGACGGGAAAAAAAACGAGCATTGAAAAAGTCTGCGGCCTTATTTCGCCCTCTTTAGCCTGTTTGTTGGGACAGTTGCCCTCAGTGCCCTCCGTTATCTACAGCCCCGTTGGCAACGTTATTTAGGATCAGATTTCGCGTTGCAAGCCAATTCATGACTTTTCCACGTAGATTAATTTTCGTTTTTAATGTGGTTGGTCTCTTCGTGCGCAAACATGTAAATTGATTTGTCTCCTAGTCCTGGTTGCGCTCAGTGCACATGAATACGTCGTATACTACGTCACGTACTAACACGTCATGTGAAAGTGCGATTGGTGCTCACTACCCCAGAGAAAAGGGCTAGCTAGTATCTTGGCCTAGAAGAAATCGAGTGGTTAGGAACGCTGATGTTAACGTCGTCACAAAACGCTGTAGTAAACGTCACGGTCTGAACCATGGTTCGAATCATGGTTCGCTCATGTTGGAATGCAGTTCCAACGTCTCAGCATGCGAAGTCTAATTTTGCGTGGGATGCGTCAAAAACATTCTTCAGTATTATATAAAAAATCCCCTAGCTAGCCACCGTATTTCAAGCTGGGTTTTTAGCAAGGGTTTGACTAACGGTAAGTGAGTAAAGCCTTTGACTGTAGCCTACATCAAGTGCATTGATAAAAACTTACACGTTTTCGGTTGGAGATCAGGGTGGTTGAATTAGCACCGAATTAGATTGAATTAAACTCTTATGTCGGAGATCTCAAGTTTAATTCTGGCTTCAGTCCACCTCCAGAGACCCGGAAATGTGCTCGTACTCTTGTTGACTGTGGCATGTAAAAGATTTTAGGTATAACCTAGAAAAATTGTCCGTCCCGAGATAACCTCAGAAACTGAAAAGGACGTTAATTCGACTATTTTTTTGTTCAACATTTTACGGTTAGTATCAGTTCAAGGCTTAGATTTTTTTTTTTTACTTTCAGCGATGGATTTTATTAGTAATTATTGGAGCAGAGCGAGCGAAGTGAACGTAACTTCTTATGCAGTGACTCATTGGGGTTTGTGGTGGCATCACGCCAAAACCAATGAACCGAATTTGTTGAAATTGTGTATTCTGGCCAAGTACAAGTCGGATAGTGATTTTTTTTTTGTCAGATCGAAAATCGTGTATGTTTTGGGCTAGAAATTAAGTAAAATCAATCGGAAATTGGTTAGAAACAATTTTTAAAAACCAGTTGTTAGAAATCGTTTTTGGTGTGCGTTAATTGCATCATATCAAAAGCCAAAACTGGTAAAAGGGGCCGCCAAGTTCCTAATGGTTCGGCCCTTCAAAGGAGTGATATCAACACACCACACACCAAAACATTCGCCAACTTAACCGCACCGAATAATACTTTGGACGTTAAATGAAAACTAGAACATTGCTATTTTCGGTAGCAACGTTCAAGTTTTCATTTAACGTCCAAAGTATTATTCGGCACGATTAAGTTAGCAAATGTTTTGGTGTGTTGATATCACTCCTTTGAAGGGCCGAACCATTAGGAACTTGGTGGCCCCTTTTACCAGTTTTAGTTTTTGATATATGACTCCTTTTCTTTTAAATTGTGTATTAGACTCAACTCCACTACCGTGCAGATGTGTAATAAAGTGCCACATAAACAAGAAATTGGTTTTCAACACTTCGCTACTACCTTTTGCCTATAGGCCGAACCATTCTCAACTTAGTCACCTCTTTATAGGTGTTTGGTTTGGTTTTAAATTTGTTGTAATTTGTTTTATTTAGTTAGTTTTGGTGTGTTGATATCACTCATTTAAAGGGCCAACCACTCTCAACTTGGTAGCCTCTTTACCAGGTTCGGGCTTTGTTTATTTTGCTTTGTTTTTACAGTTTGTTTATTTTTCGTGAATTGGACTTGAATACAATTTCTTTGGCAACGTAGTTTGATTTATCATGATACACTAGTGAGTGTCTAGGCACGCACGTCAGTATACACGTTGTCATTGTCGGAACTTTGGCCGTCCAATGAGAGACGATGCCGACAATACTAACAATGGTTATAACAATACTTTCGTACTTACGCGCCCTCCCACGCCATCCCCGTTACACCCCCAGGCTCCAAACCATAAAAGGTACGCAGTTCGTGCTATACTGCACCCATTCCTCCAATTTCATAGCTGTAAGCCTTGACGTTATCTCGGTATCGACGAATAATCACCCTATGGGATTTAACATGGGGATGAGCTAGCTAGCTAGTAACTAGTAGTAATGCATTTGCAACGTTATTGAGGGTCAGATTTTGCATTAAAAGCACCTTAGCCGGCATTCCTACACGAGTTAATTTTTTGTCAGGTTTGTCATTGCTCTCGATTTCAACACGATTTAAGCTTTTGCACCGCATTATTATTTTTTTCCAAGTACTTGAAATGTGCCCAACTATGCTTCAGGATATAAGACACTGACGCTATGGCGTCGCGCTGCAGTGGTGTACAACCTTGACAATCAAATTGATATGATGTTTGTTGCGTAACTTGGTGCGACACACTAGCGTGTGTCTAGATTTTATCCCTCACACGGGAAGGCAGGGTCACCACATCACATTTTAGAGCCTGTGACTAACTACAGCAGTGATTCCCCCCTACCCCAACTGAAATCGGAAAAAAAATTGATATTTGTTGGCTATTAATCCGGGCTGCTTGCGTTCCCTGCCTAAGAGGATGACGGACAGTGATCCTGCGCCGTGCTTGTTGCCTTGGGATTAGTGTTGTTTTTTTGTTATGAACTAAGAAATTCACAATGCACACAAATCGAGTACTCATAGTCATCATAACTCACAAGTGAGAAAAAATAAATGGTTTCAGGCCGTACGGGCCGCTTCGGTGATAGGCCCGGCTACCGCGAGGACTAGCAGACCGCCCCTCCCCTTTGTTGGGCCCCTGCGAGAAGAGGAGGAGGTCTTCAGGTTGGTTATCACGACTGTCTCGTACGTCGGAGACCCTGGATTCAATTCTGGTCTCAGCTCACCCCCGGACATTGGGGAAAAGAAGGTCTCACCCCCTCTCCGAAAATGCACACGCTTTCTCATGACGATTGTGGCCTGTGGTCCTATAGGTATTTCCGGGGAAAAATGTCCTTTCGGTCTAGAAATAACCTCAGCAGTTGAAAGGACGTTTATTTGATTTTATTACCTTTTTTATTTTTCAAAATTAAAATTCTTTATGTAAATTTTAACCCCAGTCTGTTTTCTTAAATAATTGTTTTTAGCTTTAGTGCCTGAAGATGGCGAAAATGCTGCCTTAAAAAAAAAAAGTGCCTTATGCGGACTGTATGGTGTCTCCCGCAAGTATATTTCAGAAAGTATTATTCTTTGTGCGATGTTTAGTTCCCGGTTGCCTTCGAATTCCCTTTCTAACATTACAGGTCCATTTGAGCCGTATCAAAAGCTACCATGTTGTATTAGTGGGGCCTCGTTGTTAGTCACTATAATACCATGCAGGGTCGAGGAGCTCGTCAAACATGAACTTGAAATGTGACGCAATTCTGACGTAATCGTTGTCCACGTTGTGTGCAACATGGCAACGACTGCGTCATATTCGAGGTTCGGGTTTGACGAGCAACTCGACCCATGAGTGTATGAATGCCAGTGCTCTCATTCATTTATTCCTACTAACTGAAAGAAAATTCCTTACGACCATAACACTGAGTTGTAGCCGCGAATGTATTCGATGGATTGAACCTATATTTAAACTGTCGTAAAGATAGCCGTCGAATTCGCGGCGAGCCAACCAGAACAACTAAGGCTTAACAACTGAAGTAATTTATTAATGTTGATACTGTTACTCGCAAACCAGCCTTAAGCTGAGCCAAGCAAAAATTGTCTAACATGTGGAGGTTTTAGATGTTCGAAACCATCCTCCAAATAACACGGTGAAAAATGAATCATGTTTATTGTTATACTAGCTGGACCCGTGCGTGTTGCACTGATGTTTAGATTTCCAGGACCTAACCTCTACTGGTTTATGGTCTTCCTAGAAAAATAAATCCTGTTTGCAATTAAATAAACACAGATGCAAACCTATTTACGTTGCCTTTTGGACTTAAATGTCAGACTGCCTAATCGGGTAATCGAACCCACGAAGTTTGAAACTTAGGGCTAGGTCCAACCGCTCAGTCATAGTGACAGGCCGTGTCAGTATGGCTGAGTGGTTGGACCTTGGCTTTTGGTTTCAAAGGTCGTGGGTTCGATTCCCCGCTCAGGCAGTCTGACGTATAAGTCCAAAAGGCAACGTAAATAGGTTTGCATGTGTATTTATTTAACTCTTGTTGTGCCTTTAACTTTCCGTCTTTAAGTGTTTGCAATATTCATCTGTTTGACTAAATGTTACAAAACCATGCACAAAACTATATTGTTTTAGTGTTTTTTAGTGCTCTTACCTTTAAAAGAAATTACGTTTGATAACGGATAACAGAGTACCCGAAACGTCACAATCCAGAGTATCATTTTGTGCACCTTTTGGCTTTTCATCTTTTATATTTTTTTTTACAAAACCATGTTGGGGCGGGTTTACGCAAGGACTCGCCTTTGCATTCTCGCAGCTAGAATTTAATCGCAATGACGAAGTTGTCGTCGCCATGGTAACGTTATCTGGATTAGCTAATTCGTTTGAAGAAATGCTTGCAGTCTTATAATCCGTGACAATGAGATAAAGAATTCCTCCTGACGAAATTTTCACAGTCGCTTCTGAACTCTCATTATTCAGCGTTTTCATTGCGAGTCGACATAGCTAATACCGCCACCATGTTGGAATTTCAGGTGATTTCTAGTTTCTAGCCGCGAGAATGCAAAGGCGAGTCGTTGCGTAAACCGGCCCTAACACAGGAAAGCAAATATTCACTTTAATTGAAGCACGCGCCTTAAGTTGACTGTACAGTCAGTTCACTTACAGCAGCTGTCAGTGAAATGAGCTCTAATTATGTGATCTGATCTTTAACAAAAAACGGGCACACATTCTGGAGTGGTTACAGTTGCAATATGTAATTTTGGCTATGTTGGAGTTTGCAATAGTTTACGAGGCACTCAGGCATGCAACAACTGTGTATGCAGCAGGTTGCAGCAATTCTTGTTGACATTAACATTGAAACAGCTAAACATGAAATCAGCATTTACAAATTAATAAGTCTTTTAGTTTCAAATAAGCTTTTAGCCAACACCGGAACCCTTTAATTTTACTCGTCAATACGAACGAACCTACAGCGAGCCGGCAGTGCCTTCTTCCACGAAACCCGGCTTGGTTTGGACCATAACAATGACACGCCACATGCACCGAAATTGGGGTAAAATTTAAAGTAATTGTTAACAGGACTCATCCGCTGTATAATCAAACGGTAGTTTAACTTAAGTTTCGTTTCTATTTATTTATCTACCGTTTTTTTGCCGCAGCCCAGGCAAGTATCATGACGTAATGCTACAAAACCCTTCCGCAAAGGAAAGTCACCATTCAATATTATGGAAGCAAGCACTTGTAAGTTAACCAACAGTCAATGTAAATACGGCTGAAACAGTTTGCTTGTAAAACGTGTCCAGAATTAATCTCCCCGATAAAATTCCGTATCAAAATCTCCCCTTGAAAAAATATCCCTAGGGGTGACACCCGTCAGATACAAAACGTAAAGTGAACAAAAATGAATGAACATTTATTAATTCATTTATTGATGTATTTACATTTCATAAGTAAATTTATGTTAGGTTAGGCTAGTTTTTTGTCTTGTTTTTATTCAGTTTCGGTTAGGTAAGGTTAGGTTTTTTTTTTAACATGAAAAAAATATCCCCAATTTTTTCCTTACTAGGAAGATTGTTTCCTCGGGGAGGTTTTGTCGGGAAGACTTATTCCAGGGAGGTTGTTCATGGGGGAAATTTTGTTTGGGAGACTTATTCCAGGGAGGTACTGTGGGGGATATTTAATCCCGCTGGAAATTTTCTAGGGGAGACTTATTCCAGGGAGATGTAGTTTGGAAGATTTATTCCTAAGGACAATTTTGTCGGGGGAGACTTCTCTAGGGAGTTGCTACCGGGAAGATTTATTCCTGGGTGTAATTTTGTCGTGGAGACTTATTTCGGGGAAATTTTTTTGAGAGGTTTTGGAGGGGAGACATTCCAGGGAGATTTTGTCGGGGAGATTTATTCCTCAACCCTTTTAAGGTTTCAGCTCATTCTGATAAAGCATATTTAAGTAATAATCATTTGACATGATCTTTAACAACAGAAGGGCAACATTACGAAGAGTTTCAAACTGCTGCAAGTAACAGGTTCGTCAACAGACGAAACCATTTTCGAGGCCTTTTCACGGCTTTTTAATTCTAACTTAAATACAATTTCAAGGTTTTTTGCCATACGAAAATTACCTAATAAATTCTAGTTCTTTTGCTAGCCTATAACGTTTAACACACGTACGATGACGTCAAACCTCGTTCCTTGGTGTTTGCTGCGAATTTCGTTTCTTTAACAATCGCTTTACTGTATAGTTTGCAGTCGAGAGGTAATCCGTGGTAAATAAAGTAAGAACGTTATGTTCGTCTTGCCATCAGCTCATAGCACTTTTGTCCCAGTGTGGAAGGGCGATAACTGCCTATATTACCGTAAACGTCACCGGCTTGAACATCCACTCACGCCAGGATCTTGTAAATACCTTCATATCAGTACACTTCAAGCACTAAATAAATACCTTCACTTTCATACATGTTGTAAATTCTTCCACGTCTGTGCACGTCAGGAATTGTAAATGCTTTAACGTCTGTACACGTTAGGAGCTTATAAATACGGTCCATACACGTCCATACGTGCCTACACGTTGGTACACGCCAGGAGGTTATAAATGTCTACACGTCCGAACACACCAGGAGCTTATAAGTACCTACAAGACTGTACATGCCAGGAGCTTATAAATGTATTAGTATTAAAAAACGCTTAAGCGTATAAAATACGGATGTAAGCCTTAAAAAGCTTAAAGCCCTAAAGGAACAGATATAAGAAAAAGACATACTGTGGACGCCGAACGGTTCGATTGTTGTCATTTAAATTTGTAATGCAGTGAAATAGTTGCGACACGACCCCAAATACCGAATTTCGTTGGTCTATGTCAATTCTGGGCGAAACTATACGGTTTCAAAGTTTGACGTTTAACATGGAAGTTCATGCTGCGGCTTACATAAGGCCTTGATTAGCAGTCGTACACTGCTAAGAGTTTACAAATGCAACACACTTCAGAAACTTGTAATAGGCCTACACGCCAGGAGCTTATAAATGTCTAAACGTCAGCACCTTGTAAATGTGTACACGTCCGCAACTCCTGGAGTTTATAAATGCATACATGTCCATACGGGCCCCAGGAGCTTATAAATGCCTACACGTCCGTACATGTCAGGAGCTTATAAATGCTAACACGTACGTCCGTACACGTGAGAAGCTTATAAATGCTTAGATGTCCGTATATATACCAGGAGCTTAGAAATACCTGCATGCCCGAAACTCAGAAACTTGTGAGTGCCTACAAGTCCGTACATACATGGATCTTGTAAATTCCTGTACGACCGTACGCATCACCAGCTTGTAACTGCGTACACATCCATTCACGCAGGGGGCTTGTATATGCCCTCACATCAGTACATTTCAAGAACTTCTAAATAAATGCCTACGCTTCCACTCATGGCACCTGCTTGTAAATGGCATACTCGTCTGTACACGTCAGGACTTATAAATGCCTTAACGTCTTTACACGTTAGGAGCTTATAAATACCGCCCATGCACGTCAGGAGCTTGGAAATATACCTGCATGTCCGTACATGCCAGTAAGGTTATGAACACGTCCGAACACATTGGAGCTTGTAAATGCCTGCAAGACTGCACACGTCAGGAGCTTATAAATGTATTAACGGTTATGCACGCTAAGAGCTTATAAATGTCTACACGTTCGTACATGTCAGGTTCTTGTAAATGTTTGCACGTCCGCAATGCCAGTATATGTGAACGTCAGGAGCTTGTAAATACCTAAACGTCTGCTGCGTATAATTACCTGCGTGCCTGTCTCACTCACGCTTCACTCACTGCAGCTATACACGTAACATCACAAACTGCTACTATTCACAAAGTTAGGAATGCTTCTTTAATAAAGTGGCATTTTTGAGGAAGTGGGTGGCATTTTGTCGCGGTAGCCTCCTCGAAAGTGGTGGGATCGGTTGTAGTGCAAGCGCGGTACAAGTTAGATTCAACAAAAAAAGACTTAGCTTTGAAGAGCCAGAAGAAGCTACAGGCCACAGTCGAAATTTTTCAATAAAGGGAACTATCTTTAGTGTGAAAGTGAGCGAGCTGTAGAGAATTTTCAGTCTCCTGAAGGTAACGTGTAGTAAATAGCTCTGGCCCTCTAAAAGTTTGTCATAACGGTGCAGAGACTGCTCCGTCTGTCTTTCATTAATTTTGTGCTGAGCATATCAGTTTTAGGTACTGTCATATCAGATCAACGACTTCGTAGTCAGGTCAGGTCAGTAGGTCTTGGTTCGAATCTTATGCAATCAAATTCTTTTGTCTTTTCTTGTATATTGACGTATTGTAGTATTTTGTGTACATGTCAGGCATGTGATGTCATTATATGGTGTTTTCGTCCTACTGCTACATATTCCTGCATGAACTGGCATATTTTATTTATCTTAGGCTTTTGTTTTGCAGCAATTAATACTTACACATGCAATCAAAGAAATAACAGATGAAAGATGACTGTACGAGTGAACAAGCAAAATGAAATTTTCAATCATGTCATTAACTTCCGCCCTAAGATGAAACCAGGAATTGTTGCTGCAGCAATTGTCGGTAAGAGACGAATAATATACAAAAAGGTTACGCGACCAAAACTATGAACAACAGGACAATTAAAAAACAGTTATCTTCGCCCTATAAAGTACCGCACAAATTATTTTTACAGGCTTAATTTTTTCTTACTATCTTTTTTTTTATCACTTTTTGTTCTTAAACTCTTCAGTCTGAGCTACTTTCCGTTATAGAATTTTTTTGCCACAGACACACTTTACTTTTTTTTTAAATTTATGAACATTTTATTCAAATGTTTAGATTCAGTGAAGTTTGGGAAAAGCTATACAGGGTGGCCCACAAATAACTGACGACTTACAATTTTTTAAGTCCAACTTTTCTAGTTAGCACCCCTCAGAACCAGGAGAGGCTAGAAAACAAATCTAATGAAACGGAAAGATTTCTGTCGTCTCCTGGTTCTGAAGGGTGCTAACGTTGGGCTTAGAACATTCTGGGTCGTCAGTTTTTTGTGGACCACCCTGTACACATGATAAAAAAAACGAAATAACCAGTAAATAATAGTAATAAACAAAGAAACGAAGTGTAGCGTATATTGTGAACTGCTCAGGATGACAAGAGCAGCAAATAATAACGAAGAAAAAATTAATTAGGCCATGCAAAGTAAAAAAAAAATGGTTCTCTCCCGCATAGATTTGTTTGCAAGAAATAAAAATAATTGACGCGGCATTTATTAGTGACTTGTCCAAAGTCAATATTAGTCTGATCACTACTTTTGTATCAATGCTACGTAATCCGCCGCATCACATAAAAAGCTTCGCATCAAATTTTTTTGGGGGGTTTCTGAAATCCGATCTATGCTTGCTGCAAATAAAAATTTCCGAAAAATGGCTTTTTAAATGCTGTGTTGAAGCAATCTGACTATTTTTTAAAATTCAGTATGAAAACGGTACTTTTTTTTTTACTATAAAATGTGTTAAAAAATATTAAAAAAAACTTCACCTCTCGTCAGTTTTCAACTTTCTGTGCTCAAGAACTATTTTTTTAAACTTTGCATGGCCTTAGTTCGGGAATTTTTAGCAGTTCGCAATATTCGCTTCACGTTGTTTCTTCGTAGATAAGGTCTCATCTAGAATTTCGTAACAGAAACGCATTAGCTTCAGACTTTTCACAGTGATTCAGACGAACTAACTATTTCTATCAGAACTTGTTGTTCGTTCATTTCTTAAATTATTAAACTGTAGGGGCCAGACACGGCTACACTCGTGATCGCTACGTCGCCTTTTCATTCGCCTTAGGCTTAAAGGTACATGCATCCATGTTGAGTTTCCTGTATTACTCAGTTTTGCGACATTAGTAACTGTAAATGTTGCAAACGCTATTCTCCACGGGTCGCACGACATACTAGAAGGATTTAATACGTACTTTTAACGTACCGGGCCGTCCATACATTACGTCACACTTTTGTGTGGGGAGGGTGGGGGGATGATTTATTGTGACAATCGTGACATAGGGATGAAGGAGGGGGAGGGGGAGAAGGGTTGTTTCCAAAATGTCACTTCACAATCTTGCATCACGTTTTGGCGTTCACATTACCCTAATTTGTTCGGCGTATTAAAACAATATTGAACTCAATAAATTGTTAGGAGGCAGACTGTCCACTGCGAGCAATCTTACCTGCAATGCTCAGCTCACAACATGCTACACTCTGCCTGGCTATGCTTGGGCCTGAATTCGCACGCGGATTTAGCTATGGGATGGCTCGACTTGATGATGCTATCCTACCGTTGCATTAATTCCCTGATTGCTATCATTTATTATCGATCCAAGTTGTTAGGTGCATGTGTACAAATTATTAAAATATTATTAGCAAAATTAATATGTAGTTACCAGAAGAGTGTTTATGTGCGTATGTATTTCGGGTGTTTTGTGGGTGAGACGGCAGACTATTGTAAGGATTAATTTAGAGTGGGCGCATAGCTGCGGGCCCCAATAAAAGTACATTTCATACTTTGAAATAATAGGCGTGATGAGGGGAGGTGTGATTGCAGAATAGTGACGTAATTAGTGGGTGTTTTAAACTTTACGACATTTGTGACAAACGGGTGAGGGGTGTTTCAAAATCAGCCAAAGCGTGACGTAATATACGGACGGCCCCTAAAGCATTATAAAACCGAATCGAAGAGGTCTGTCTCTACCCTACACTAAATTATGACCGTTTACCGATAATTTACTTGCGATCGGAGTTTCTGAAATCAAATACTGTAAATATAGAAAGAAGTTATGCTAATGGATAGCCGAATAAAAATTGTAAGATAATTAATTGCCTAATAAATTAAAATATGTGATGGTAAAATGGCAAGCCCAGTCCATCAAATTTTTCTAAGCGGTTACGCATGCACAGAGGTTCCTGTGCACACGGAAGGGCAGGCAGACGGACACTTAGCCATTTAATTATAAATTTACTTACATGAAGTATGAAGTGTATTAGTGTGGGTTTTCATAGACTGTGTCGCCATCCCACGCTCTCAAACATACTGTCTGCAATTTCAGCAGTTCCTCTGTTTCAAAGAATTCAACAGTAACTCGGTTTCCGATTTGTTTCCTCACCTCTGGAAGCAACCCGAATGTGCGGCTTGCCTGTCGACCTTTACAGCCCTGCAGTCGAGTCTTCCGACTTCCCCTAAATCCATTCCAAGGAAAAAAGGTCTAAACAGAACAAAAACAGGTCCACGGTCCGTAGATTAGGTCGGAGTCATATAACTGCTACCAAACAGAAATGTTTATTTTAGAATCAGATTTACTGATACTTCGTTAACTGGGACTAAACCTTGATGTCTAAGTAGTGTGTCAAGCCTGGGTAGTAAAACGATTTCGTTTTGTTGTTTTATTGATTCTTATTTTGAAACCGAAGTGTTATTTGGCACCAAATATCGTGTCATCGATGGATGCAGTCGCTAAAATGGCTTTCATTCAATGAAGCTGCTACAGAGGTTAGTAGAGGTTACGGGGAGCCCAAACGATTTTGCTTACTTTAAGCAGTCGAAATTGATAAAATAAAATTTGATGTCTAAGCTTTATTCACTTTTGTGCTGATGAAAACCTTTTGATATTTTTGTCTAAGTTTTTTTATATTTTTTTTTATTTTTGGAGTGTGTACCCTATATGTATATCTCACCACAGAATGGGTCTCCGGGGACCACAAGCAAAAGTATGGCTTCACATAGCCACTACCGCATTGGCTGCATGAATTTCTGGCCAATGCGGGATCTGTGAGGGTTCTCCGGGGTTAGCATCCCCGTCTCCAAACCAAGTGGAATGCGTGTTCGAATCCCATCGCCGACCAAGGACTTATAAAAATGGCCTGAAACGTAATGTGGGCACGAAAGGGTTGATGTATTGAAATAAAATACCTACCACAGCCAAGACTCGAACAAGCATCATAAGCGCCTCAAATCTTTACATCTGATGTAAAGATCTGAGGCGCTTATGATGCTAGTTCGAGTCTAGGCAGTGGTGGATATTTTATTTCAATATAGCAACCCTTTCGGGCCCACATTACGTTTCACGCCATTTTGATGCTTTTTGTAGCAAAAATTCAGGGCGCGTAGAATTCGTCAAACACTGGGACCGACAGAGAGAGAGAGAGAGCTTTAAACCGTCTAACACTCCTTATTTCTACCGCAACTCAAATCTACTGGCAGGAGACTCGAACAAGTGAAAAAATAAAAATAAGAAAAGATTCAATTGCATGAAATTGTGTATGTAACGAATCTAAATCGTTATTTTGCGTATAGTAGTGAGTGTCTTCTTAGCAAATTAAATTAGTTCGATACCATTGCCACTATTTTTAATGAATTCTTCGTCCGTAGCACGAAAATGCCTGACGGTAAACCAATAATTCTGTTATTTATAGCTGCTGGAGTGTACGTTTACCTTCGCCGCAGACTTGCCAGTGCCAAATGTCGTAGTGGGACGCTTCTGCATGGCAAAACGGTCATCGTGACCGGGGCCAATAGAGGCATTGGAAAAGAAATTGTCAAGGAATTGTCAAGGAGAGGTAGGGATTGTGATACACTGTGTCATGTGATTTCGTCGAAGCTATAATTTAAAGTTAATAGGATCATGTTTTCTGTGTTTGCCTTCATATAGTTTGCTAGTTTGTCGTGTAGAAGGCTGTAGTAACATTCAAGTTAAATTAAACTAACCCTGAATAAAAGGCCGTCTCAGCAGGTACGGACCCCGGGGCGGGGTGGAGGAGGGGCAGTGTGAGTGATCACCGACCTAAAACAATAAGTGACTTACCTAATCAACTGCTACGTGATGACGTCAATATTTTAATATTTAAAAAAATCGTAGCTTCCCTCACGTGCTTAATTATTAATTCAGTTCCATTTAGTAGCATATTCAGTTAATGATGGTATCACACGGTTGTGCTGTTAATCCTTTCTAGTATTTTTTTCTTTTATTTTTCGTTCCTTAAATTTGTGCAAAAATTACGATTGCAACTGTGAGCAAATCCACACATTCTCTGTTAATTCTAAAAACTTTACACAAAAAGGTGGTTTACATACATGTTTTTTTTTTAAAATAACTGTAGCTTGGTAAGCTAATTGGCTTGGTAACTGTAGCCCGGCTTTTTCTTCAGTTAACTGTAGTCTTTGGTATATTTACTTCGGTATGACTTACAAAACCTTTCACTTTAGCGTTTGTTTAGTTCAAAGGTTTCCTGTGCCGCTTAGTAACTTTGAATAAAAGTGTGGGATCATCAAAACTATGATGTCCTCCAGTACTTTGGCTATGATCGGCCTGAAAATCGGTGGGTAGTGCTGCTCGTCCTGCGAAATGATCTATAGCCTATCCAGGCTGTAGTTTGAAGCTACGTTCAACTTCATTCTAGTCCAGAACTATGAACTCTTATTTTAGTTTTGAGGGTTCAACGTTATTCACACTTTTTTTTTCAACAAGAAAGCGTTACGGTGTGTTACTAATATATATATTTTTTGTTGTTGTCAGGCGACCAAATTTAGTATTCCACTCAGACGATGTTTCATCCTCTTGTGTCGTATTGCTATTTTCCCTCAATTACCTAGAAACAGCTAAACTGCCTTAGCTGCAAGTGTCTAATGGTCGCCATATGCTTGTATATATCTTATCTGGATAGGACAGAAGTTAATGTTGTCGTGGCGGGTGACACACTAGCGTGTGTCATAATATTGTTGTAACGACAGGATTGTCAAGTATAATGTTTTGCTATGTTAATGTATGCAAAGAGTTAATATCTGCATTTGAAGTTCTGTGGAGTTACCATTAAAGAAGGTTCAGCTTCTTACTGTGTGGTGGTGGCAACAGACGAGAAGGTTTTAGCTCATTGCTGAATGCGGTAGGATTCACGAGGATTCTTTTATCTTATAATTTGGTGGTAAATGGTGGGATTGCCATACAACGTTTCGTACATTGCTGACCGCAGTGGGACTGCCTTACATCCCTTAAATTGGTGAAGCAGTGGGAATGGCATTCCACCTTCATTTTTTTTACCTTGTTCACAAACGATAAGGTTGCCATACGACGTTTCTTACATTATTGACAGCGGTGGGACTGCCAAACCTACACCGCTTAAATTGATGAAGCATTGGGACTTGCATTTCATCTTTATTTCTTACATTGTTGACATACGGTAAGGTTATGACGTTTCTTACTTTGCTGTCAGTGGTGGGACTGCCATACTTACACAGGTTAAATTGGTGAAGCAGTGGGATTGGCATTCCACCTTCATTAGTTTATATTGTTCACAAACGGTTGGGTTGCCATACCTTCATTTATTCCGCAGTGTAGTTTGTAGTCTAGCATGGAAGTGACGACTCCTTCACAGCTGGCCTTGGCTTGAATTGTCAGTGAAGATGGTAAGCAAAAGCGGTGTTCGAAAACGAGAAACTGCTGCGTGAACCAAAGACCTTGGAACTTCCTTGGCGTGAACTTCCTTTTCAAATTCGTAAGATAGTTGACATGTCTTGCTCGATACAAACAATATGGTACGTTATGTCCATCATTCAGGAACTTCGAAAGCGACATCGATCTTGACGTAATGTCATGGTCGTCATGAAGTGATGTCATAGAACAATCGTGTGGTGTGCCAACATGGCCAACGGTTTGGTCAAATTTGCATCATCTTCGAGGTTTGCGACTGACAAACAACCCACTTCATGGATGTGTTAATTTGACCGCATAGGATGGCATAACATACTTCGCTCTAACAACCTTGATATTTTCGTTGTCCAACACATTAAGGAAAAAATGTTGTGCTATCAGAGGCATTATAAGTGTCACATTTGTTACTTGAACTTCCCAGTAAAGTTTGGTTATTGAACGGACGAGGGTAGAACAGATATACATTGCCTGTCCTCTAAACTTATCTTAACCTTGTTACACGTAAAGTAAAAATTAGCTGACTGGTAATTTTGTAGCAGCTTGGATAGTCTCACCTCACAGTTTTGGGGACTAACAGTGAATGCCTACGAGGAGGTAACTCCGATCTCGTTACAGTGAATTAACCCCCACTCCTCCTCCTAGCTAAAATGCATTACCCTTAGAGCAATAAGCAATGCAGTGCAGCCCACTCAGTAACGTGACACTGGGAATGCGTAACTACTAAAAACATCTTTTAGGCTATATAGTCTATAGGCCTATAGTCTATTAGGCTATACTATAGTCTTTTAGGCTATATAGGGACAAGCTTGCAACTTAACTTGCCGCGACCAGGTTGCAACGATGATTGGTATTTATTTTTTAACCACGACAACGTTTAAGCTATCCAGATCGGATTTTGGTCCCGTTTTGATTCCGGTATGCTAGGATGCTGTGTTAAGAACATTTAACGACGGTGGAAGCCGTTTGAAATCCTTGGCAACAGACAGACAGGGGCATACTGGCCATATAGGAAAACTGGTAGTTTCCCTTGGGGCCTATGCTCGGAGGGGGGGGGGGGCTACTGAACATTTTCTTGTTGTCTCTTTATTTGTCTACTCTCTTATCTGACTTACCTTCCCACCACTCTTGTACCTCAACCTGAAAACTGCTATTTTCCCCATCCTCCTCCCTCACTACCACCATCCTATGATGTCTGATTTGTACGAAATGGCAATAGAGAGCCGCCTCCGTTAACCATTTCCCGGACCTAATGGCTTTCCTAGTACACCCCTGCAGACAGCTACCTAAAAGCTAAAACAGCGGCAAATGTTTGAGTTTCTGCGACCTGGAAGCTCTCAGCGGAGCGGACCGTCACGTAATTCATTATTACTATGTCGTAAGCTTGTATCTATCCTTAATGTGCACGAGCTTCATACTAGCAGCGCTGGTTGTCCAATATTTGACACACTAACAATGTTATATTTTTTTTCTTAGGTGCTCGAGTCATTATAGCCTGCCGAAATGTAGAAAAAGGTCAAATGACTGCAAAAGAAATCCAAGCTGAGGCAAGAGGAGAACTAGTCGTTTACGAATTGGATTTGTCTTCCTTCCGGTCCATACGAAACTTCACGGAGAAAATTATTAATTTAGAAGAACGCGTTGACATTTTAATAAACAACGCAGGTAAGCAAACATTTGTTACTATTATCAGGAGCGTATAAAATGCATAGATGTCCCAAGACGTGGAAGTGTCCATGCTGTAAATGTTGCTTCATATTGCATCCCTTATCACAAGGCCGTCTGGGAAAGAAGCTGCTAGTTTAGTTTCCCTGCCCCAGGCCAGTTGATTCAACTTCGCCAAAAGATTATTTTACCAAAGCAATGTTAAAAGGCATCGATTTTTCCGGCATGTGCGTGAACTGGCGTTTTATCTCAGTCGGCCTTAGCTTGAAGAAGCCATCTCCTCCCTCTTTTCACCGTCGTTCAGCACTGTTGCAGGTGAAGTTGCCGCATGCCAGAATTAATCGCAGCACGATTACGACCTGTGCTTCCACAACTGGCCGCACGGGGCCACAATCCAGAACGAGAGATAGATTATGCACTCCGTTGAGCCCTAAGGGTAGGTTTACGCAAAGACAATTTTCTCACTCACTTGCTTTTACTTGCTTAATACCAAATCAGCCGACTGCTTCTCGCCTAATTTGTACTGCAGTACAAAAGGCGGACTGATTTCTGAATGCCAGCAGTCGATGGTTTGTTTTCGATTCGATAACCTCGAAATACGCGCCATGTTGGATTTTGAATTCTCACTGTGGGCAGCTATTTATTCTACCGGCGACTGATCGCTGATCGTTTGTACGAGAATGGCAAATTTTGAAAATAGTGTGAAATGACAATAATGCTGTAGCAATGTTTAAAATTACTGTTGCACTTTGTTATTATACAACTTGTTATGTGTTGCCACATTCACTTCGTAGAAACTGGAAACTAATCGTAAATAAATAACGGTTGACTAGCAAATAGCGTTCATTGCGGATAGAGAGGGGGCGAAGGGGGTGGCGGCCCCGGGTGCCGAAAGGGAAAGGGCGCCGAAAATGCTGGCCTCCTTCAAACAAAAAAATTGAAAAAAAAACCAGTTGAACTTCATTAAATGGTCTATTGGTGAAGCTTAGTCTAAATATAATTGGCCTTAAAAAGTTAATTTGTGAATTGAAAGAAAACTGGCAAGTAAACTCAGAAGAATTTGGCAACAAATATTTAATTGTCAACCCGGTATTTGGGACTTGTTCACAATAAAAATGTTAAAACACTAACAAAAAGTGGGAGCTGACACAAGGACTTCACACTGCCGCCGTGTTGCAAAAATCCGTTACGAAGTCAATTTGTAGCCAACAATTTGTAGTCAGATGGTAGCCATCGATTTCGACACGCAGCCGAATGAGATAGCTCTATTGGGTGTGAGAGCTCAAGCGACCGACGGCCTTACCTGGCCGACAGTTGTAGTGGCCAGTTAAGGCCGTCGGTCGCTTGAGCTCTCACACTCAACAGAG
>JAHWFP010108337.1:0-10859 GCA_023313725.1 Lithobius niger
CTTTTATCCAATGTAGAAAGTCGGTCATTTTCACTATGAATAAATATTTAGCCTATATTGCTTACTAAATGTATTTAGGAAAAAGTGCTGTTTCCAATAATGAACACTGATTTCGTTCGCTTCGCTCACTCAATCAGCGCAATCTCAGAATCGTGATTGGAATCAATATAACCATTAAAAACCACACATCACTTGAAATTTTTGGTAGCACTATGCTTTACATGGGTCTTCTTGTTTCACTTATTTTTAGAATTTTTTCTTTACGTCCTGCTCAGTACAACTTTGTCCATCGCTTCTCGTTCTGATGACCCCTCACTTGGCTAAACAACTGCAGTACGTTAAGTGACAACGCCACGGTTTGAATGCAAGTTAGGCCTACACAAGACAATAACTTTCATCCAAACCTGGTCGTATTTTAGCACAAATAAGGAAGGAACCGGCTAACCGACTTTACGTAAACACTAATGCGCGAATATTGCTTTTTTGAAATGATACAGATGCAGACGTAATAATATTCTTTGCACTCTTTACTTGTGTGAATATATTTTCTGCACGTAATTTAGTATTTAGCATTTAATTTTTTTCTGTCTTTGTGTTGCTGCTAAACAATTATTCTCTTGTCCTGGATTTGTCAGTATATAAAATTTCAATGAATAACTCCAAGTTTAAAACGGGTAATAAAATAGTACTGCGAAAAGCTACGCGTCTTTACTGATTGTTACTGAGAATAATAATTTAGTAACTCGCTCCTCGTTGTGTCCGTTGCCGCCAGATCATTGTTGATGGACGTTCCAGATAATTTAGAAAAAAAATTGGCAACTTTCATGACGTCATGTATTGTTGAGGTATTGTTGAGTGATTGTTGCCGATTGTTGCAAATGGTCATTTTTCGTTAATTTCGGTCACTTAGGACCTAGCTCGGACTTTAAAAATACGCCTACACAAAGAAAGGGTTACTTTGCTTTCTTTTGACAAACTCCTCATATTTGTAGCCTTCTACTTTCAAAGGAAAAGATAATCATCCCCAACCAACCAACCAACCAACCAAGCATAAACTGCATCTTTTTAATGAGGAGTGACTATAGCGGAGTCGCTCGCTTCGCTAGCTCATCCGCCGCGTCTCACTGCGCTCGAGGAGAATTCTTTGTGAAACTCGTATGGTGCTGACAAACACTCCTAGCAAAAATTATGAAACAAATGTTCAAGGAATAATGTGCGCGTTTTTCCTAGTGCATCAGTTCATCCAAGTGGTAATCCAAGTGGTAAACAAAACTAAAAATGGTCATATAATATCATTCCAGAGTTGTAATGTTAGCATTCTGTATCTAGGTATACTTAGCCTATATTACTTACTAAATGTATTTAGAAAAAAGTGCTTTTTCCGATGACGAACGCTGATTTCGTTCGCTTCGCTCACTCAATCAGCGCAACCTCAGAACGTGACCACCACCACAGCCAACCACACATCAACAGAACACGCCACGGTTTTTAGTTTAAACAAAACTAAAAATGGTCAAATAATGTCATTCCCGAGTTGTACTGTTATAATTCAGTATCTATACCTGTTGAACTTTTGGGCTGGGGCCAATAACCTTTTATCAAACGTAGAAAATTGGTCATTTTCACTATGAATAAATATTTAGCCTATATTACTTACAAAATGTATTTAGGAAAAAGTTGCTGTTTCCGATGACGAACGCTGATTTCCTTCGCTTCGCTCACTCAATAAGCGCAAATATTACCTCAGAATCGTGACTGGAATCAATACAACCACTAAGAACCACACATCATTTAAAATTTTTGGTAGCACTACGCTTTACATGGGTTTTCTTATTTCACGAGTTTTTTTCTTTACGTCCTGCTCAGTACCCTTACTTGGCGAAACAACTGCAGAACGTCAAGTTAGGCCTACACACGACAATAACTCTTATCCAAACCTGCTCGTGTTTTAGCACAAATGAAGAAAGAACCGGCTAACCGACTTTACGGAAACACTAATGCTCGAATATTGCTGGTTGAAATGATACAGATGCAGACGTAATAATATTCTTGGCACCCTTTGCTATAGTGTTAATATATTTTCTACACTTATTTTAGTAATTACCATTTAATTTTTTTCAGTCTATGTGTTACTGCTAGACGATTATTCTCTTTTCCTGGATTTGTCAGTATATGAAATTTCAATGAATAACTCCAAGTTTAAAACGGGTAATAAAATAGTACTGCGAAAAGCTACGCGTCTTTACTGATTGTTACTGAGTACAACAATTTAGTAACTCCTTCCTCGTTGGTCTGTTGACGCCAGACTATTGCTGATGGACGTTCCAGAAAAAAATTGGGCAACAATCATGACGTCATGTATTATTGAGGCATTATTGAGTAATTGTTGCTGATTGTTGCAAATGGTCATATAGGACCCAGCTCGGACTTTGAAAATACGCCTACACAAAGAACGGGTAAATTTGCTTTCTTTTGACAAACTTCTCATATTTGTAGCCTTCTACTTCCAGAGGAGAAGATGATCATCCCCAACCAAGCACCCAACCAACCAAGCATAAACCACATCTTTGTAAAGAGGAGAGACTAGCGGAGTCGCTCGCTTCGCTCGCTCATCCGCCGCGTCTCGCTGCGCTCTAGGAAATTTCTTCTTGTAACACATATGGTGCTGACAGAAACTCTAGCAAAAATTATCAAACAAATATTCATAAGAAGTGATCCGAAAAATGTGCCGTTTTTCTTAGTGCACAGTTCATAATACAAATGATAAACAAAACTAAAAATGGTCAAATAAGTTCAATGTAGCATAGTGTTTCACGTGCTATCTTTTATCCGTCGTAGAAAGTCGGTCATTTCCACTACTGAACAAATATTTATTCTGTAACTTACTAAGAGTGTTTAAGAAAAAGTCCTGTTTCTGATGACAAACGATAATTCGGCTGATGATCAATGCAGTATGTGTTTTTCTAAAGGTATCAGTTTGAAAACAAACCGATTACTGCGCATACTCTTTCTTTTCTCTTTGTTTATACTCATTTGCCGCATTTAATGAGATTCGCCAGATTAATTTTAATTACTGAAAAAAATATTTAGCCTACTACTTACTAAAAGTATTTTGGAAAAAAGTTTTGTTTCTCATGACAAACGCCGATTTTCGTTCGCTTCGCTCACTCAATCAGCGGACACATTTCCTCGGAAACGTGACTGAATAATACACCAAGAACCACACATCACTTGTAATTTGTGTTACTACTACACTTTACGTGGATTTTCTTATTTCACTTATTTTATTTTAAGAATTTTTTTTTAACGTCCTGCTTAATGAAGATTTTTCCATTGGTTCCAAAACCACTATACTTTACCTGATGACCCCTCAATTGGCGAAAACAACAGCAGAAATCAAGGGAAAACGCCACGGCTTGAATGTAAATTAGGCCTAAACAAGGACAAATAATGTCGTTCCCGAGTTGTAATGTTATATAATTCAGTATCTATACCTGTTGAACTTTTGGGCTGGGGCCAATGACCTTTTATCCAACGTAGAAAGTCGGTAATTTTCACTATGAATAAATATTTAGCCTATATTACTTTCTAAATGTATTTAGGAAAAAGTGCTGTTTCAGATGACGAACGCTGATTTCGTTCGCTTCGCTCACTCAATCAGCGCAAACATTACCTCAGAATCGTGACTGGAATCAATATAACCACTAAGAAACACACATCACTTGAAAGTTTTGGTAGCACTACGCTTTACATGGGTTTTGTTGTTGCATTTATTTAAGAATTTTTTTTCTTTACGTCCTGCTCAGTACAGCTTTTCCCATCGGCTCTCATTCTGATGACCCTCACTTGGTGAAACAACTGAAGAACGTCAAGTGACAACGCCACGGTTTGAATGCAAGTTAGGCCTACACAAGACAATAACTCGTATCCAAAGCTGTTCGTGTTTTAGCACAAATAAAGAGGGAACCAGCTGATGACTTTACGTAAACACTAATGCTCGAACATTGCTGGTTGAAGTGATACAGCTGCAGACGTGATAATATTCTTGGCACCCTTTACTGGTGTCAATATATTTTCTATACGTAATTTACTATTTACCTTTTAATTTTTTTCTGTCTATGTGTTACTGCTAAACGATTATTCTCTTGTCCTGGATTTGTCAGTATATAGACTTTCAATGAATAACTCCAAGTTTAAAACGGGTAATAAAATAGTACTGCGAAAAGCTACGCGTCTTTACTGATTGTTACTGAGAATAACAATTTAGTAACTCGCTCCTCGTTGGTCTGTTGACGCCAGACTATTGCTGATGGACGTTCCAGAAAAAAATTGGGCAACAATCGTGACGTCATGTATTGTTGAGGCATTGTTGGGTGATTGTTGCTGATTGTTGCAAATGGTCATTTTTCGTTAATTTCGGTCATTAACGAAATTTAACCCAGCTCGGGCTTTAAAAATACGCCTACACAAAGAAAGGGTTACTTTGCTTTCTTTTGACAAACTTCTCATATTTGTAGCCTTCTACTTTCAGAGGAGAAGACGAACTACCCCAACCAACCAACCAAGCATAAATTGCATCTTTTTAATGAGGAGAGACTAGCGGAGTCGCTCGCTTCGCTCGTTCATTCCGCCGGATCTCGCTGCGCTCGAGGAAATTTCTTGTTTCAATACTTATGCAAAGACGGATAATTCCACATCAAAAACAAACAGTCAAATGACCAAGCAGATGATCAGAAGTACGCGTTCTTCGTAAGGTTTCAATTCGTAAACAAACGGTTACTGCGCCTACTCTTTCTTTTCTCAAGATTTAACGATTCATTTTCACTACTGAATAAATATTTAGCATAGTACTTAATAACTGTATTTAGGAAAAAAGGTTGTTTCTGATGACAAACGCTGATTTTCGTTCGCTTCGCTCACTCAATAAGCGCACACATTTTCTCATAAACGTTACACCGAACCACACCTCACTTCTAATTTGTGTTAGTACTACACTTTACATAGGTTGTCTTCTTTCACTTATTTTAAGAATTTTTTTTTTTTAAGAACGTCCTGCTCATTAAGATTTTTCCACTGGTTTCTTATCACTTCACTTTCTGATGACTCCTCACTTGGCGAAACAGCTACAGAAATCAAGTGAAAACGCCACGGTTCCAATGATCTTTTATCCATCGTAGAAAGTCGTTCGTTTGCACTACTGAATAAATATTTTGCCTACTACTGTTTCTGATGATAAACGCTGATTTTCGTTCGCTTCGCTCACTCAATCAGCGCAAACATTTCCTCAGAAACGTGACTGAATCATGTAACAACCCAGAACCACACATCACTTGTAATTTGTGTTAGTACTACACCCTATATGGGTTTTCTTGTTTCATTTTTTGGAAGAATTTTTCTTTACGTCCTGCTCAGTACGTATTTTTCCATAAGCGTCTTATCACTTTCTGATGATCCCTCACTTCGCGAAACAGCAGTAGAGCGTCAAGTGAAAACGCCACGGTTTGAATGTATGTTAGGCCTACACAAGACACTAACTCGTAGCCAAATAATAAAAGCTTTTTATGTTTTAGCACAAATAAGGAGGGTACCGGCTGATGCCTATATGTAAACACTAATGCTCGAATATTGCTGTTTGAAATGATACAGATGCACACGTAACAATATTCTTGGCACCTTTTTCTGGTGTCAATATACTTTCTACGCGTAATTTAGTATTTAGAATTTAAAACTGAACATCTGGCTACTGAACTGTTACTAAACGAATTAAGTGACGGTAAGGGAAAGATGAATGACGACATACAAAAAATACTACAAATATTGCAAGAACAATCACGTGACTTGAAAGAAGTTAAACAAAAACTTGAAGAAGTTACTACTTCCATGGATTTTATGAACAAGTCATTTGAAGACATGAAAAAAGAGAATGAAGAAATCAAATGTAAAATTAAAACATTAGAAGAAAGAATTGAGAAAATGGAAGTGAAAGAATTACAAAGCAATCAAATGAGAGACACAGTTCGAGACATGCAAATCAAACAGGAGGAACAACTTCAGTATGAGCGAAACTGGAACATTGAAATTTTTGGAGCAGACACATGTGATCGTGAAAATTTACAGGATACAGTACAAAGAATTGCAAATTGCTTTGATTTACCAAATTACTCGCCAAGCCAAGTTGAAAAGGCACATAGGATACCAACCAGGAACAAAGATAGAAATGAATCTATTGTGATCCAGTTCAAAAACAGACAAGAAAGAGATGCTTGGATATATATGAAAAAAAAAGTTGTGACAAATGATAATGCTTTTGCAAATGGAAATGGTAAACGTATTTTTGTGAATGAACATTTAACCCCATACTTTAAGACACTTTTCTGGAAAACCAAGGAACTAGCAAAAAACAAACAATACAAATTTGTATGGTTTAAAAATGGCAAGATTAACCTTAAGAAAAGTGAAGGAGAAAAAGTTATTCACGTGATAAAGCACGAAGAAGATTTGGAAAAATTAAGCTAGGTTGTAAATGTGTACATAGTTTTGATGTTACTGAAGCTGAATTTCTTTTTTTCTTTTTAAATGGATGACGTAAACAGCTTCTGTAATATTATATGTGATAACAGTCTAGAAGTTACAACTAAATTTAAACTTTCTTATACAGAAATGGAAACTCGACTTAAGTGCCTACACCTTAATATAAGAAATCTACGACTCAATTGGGAACTACTAAAAGTATCTTTGGAACAAATGGATATCAGCTGGGATGTAATATCCCTTACTGAAATAAGTATAAAAAAAAATAGTACTGATTTTTACAAAATCAGAAATTATAATGCCCACTGGCTAACTAGAGATGATACAGTTTTAGGTGGTGGAATGGTTACTTTTGTTAAAAAAGAATTAAAAAGTTCCAGCCAAAATTTCAAACTTGATGTTAACGACGGATTGGAAACCAAGATCACATGGAAAAATAAATCTTTCAAAATAATCACCCTTTATAGACAGCCTAATACAAACGTCACATACTTCTCCAAATTATTGTCGAGAAAATTAAAAAATATGAATGATCTGAACATAATCATATTAGGTGACATCAACATTGACCTTTTAGATAAAAAAGTTAGAATTCATTTTGGAATAGATAAAGAGCGTAATGAAGTGGGAAAAGACAAATATGAAAATGTGATGGCTCAATGCGGATTTGAACAAAAAGTTAATTCTGTAACTAGACACGAAGCAAATAAAAACGCTGTAACAATGTCGTGTATTGATCATGTATTTGTCAGATCTA
The DNA here is from genome assembly GCA_023313725.1 of Lithobius niger. Classification (NCBI taxonomy): domain Eukaryota; kingdom Metazoa; phylum Arthropoda; class Chilopoda; order Lithobiomorpha; family Lithobiidae; genus Lithobius; species Lithobius niger. The sequence continues at coordinate 7,289 of JAHWFP010108337.1, forward strand.
AGTTGGAAAGTTTGGGATTTACTATTTGTGAAAAAATTGCGGATCATTATTTTACAGGTTTAATTCTGGAAAATAGTAACTGTTCACATGGTGAAATAACACAGAAAATAATACATAAATGTGATATTACAAATGATAAACAAATATTAATTGATCTTGAACTAGTAAATTGGGAATTTTTAAATGAGATAAACGACTCAACTAAAATGTATGACGAAATTGAGGAAAAAATAACTAATATATACAATAAAAACACAAGAACCATTAGCCTTTGTAATAGTGTCAGACCACCTATTAAAAAATGGATTTCACAGAAAAGTTTAGCATTAATTAATGAAAAAAATAAACTTTGGAATAAAATTAAAAAACTTAAAAATATAAATGAACCATTACTAGAGAATTATAGGCAACTGAAATCCAATGTTGCTAAAATGGTTTATGCAGACAAACAAACTTACATTAAAAATACTATAGAAAAGGGTAAAGATAAAAAAATGATGTGGAGGCAAATAAACGAAATTACTGGTAAACAAGTAAATAATATTGATGAACAGCTCACTTCTGTTTTCACAGAAGAAGACCTTGACTCTACAAGAAACTCATTTAATACAAATTTTGTGAACCAAGCAAATAAATTAAAAAATTTATATAATCGTAAACATAAACCGACGATACAGTACACCAATCTACCAAACTCAATGGTTATACAACACACAAACGAAATTAAGGTAACTGAAATTATTAAAGAAATGAAAATAAAAAAATCATTAGGAACTGATGGATTTAAAATAGAGCACATTTTAAAAACTAATAATGCAGCTAAATTTATGTGTCCTCTAATAAACTCAATTATTGATAGTGAAATTTGGCCTGTCAAGTTAAAAACTCAAATCTTAAGACCTATTTACAAAAAAGGGGAAAAAGCAAATGTTGATAATTATAGACCTATTGCTATTCAACCAGTCATCAATAAAATAGTGGAAAAATACTTTGCAAATTCACTGCAAAATATTTTATCAACTTTTCGTATTTTAATTAAAAATCAGTTTGGATTTCAGAAGAATAAAGGCACATTGAATGCATTAAATTTATTAAATGAAAAAATTGTAAAGGCATTAAACGAAAAACAATTTATCGGTACATTACTAATTGACTTACAAAAAGCCTTTGATACAATAAACAGAAATATTCTTACTGACAAATTACAATCCATTGGGGTAAGGGGTAAAATGTTAAACATTTTGAAAAGTTATCTAAATGAAAGAAGTAGCTATGTTAAAATAAATGGAAAATTAAGTGACTGCTTAAGTTGCAATGATGGAGTACCTCAAGGTTCGATTTTAGGACCAATTTTATTTCTTGTTTATATAAATGACATTTGTGTAGGCTTAGATAATGAATTTCTTATTCTTTTTGCTGATGATGTTTTCTTACTTTCAATTAATGATAATTACAAAATTATGATGAGCAACTTGCAAGAAAGATTTAACAAAATTTGCATATGGTGTATACAAAATGAAGTTTTTTTGAGTGAAGAAAAGACTGTTTTTTTAAATATCAAAACTCCGCATACAAAAATTAATGACGACATTGAAATTCTTATACACGAAAAATGCATAAATAACTGTAGAAATTGTAAGAAAATAAACAAAGTTCAATATGCTAAATATCTTGGGCTCACTATTGATGGCAACTGGAAACATACAGAACATATTTCTGCACTGATCAAAAGGCTACGAGGAATAATGCCTAAACTTTATGAGATTAGAAAATGTTTAAATATTGTAAATAGGAAAATTGTTTACAATGCCTGGATTGAACCACATTTTCTTTATGGGATTGAAGTATATGGATTTGCGCCAAATTACTTAATACATAAACTACAAAAAGTACAAAATAAACTTGTTAAAATACTATTTAAAACTAAAAGTAATACAATAACCACAAATGATTTGTATAATGCAAATGGTATTCTGAAAATAATAAATTTAAGAAACTATAGAATTTATTTAAAAAATTTTTTCAAAGTCATAAATGGTATTAACCTAAATGAAATAATAAAAAAGAGAAGAAAAACGTTAAACCTTCGACTACCTAAATGGAATAACCTTTTTGGAACAAAAACTATGGATTATTATTTACCCTGCCTCATGAACAAACTACCACTTCATATTATAAAGATTACAAAATTTTCTACCTTAAAAAAGGAACTTAAAAACTGGTTAAGTAAGTGTTAATATTGTTTTACTGTTTTTTTTTTCTCTTTGTTATAAATTGTTATTTAGCAAACATTGTGATTTTTGGCATGACCTTCGAAAAGAAAGAAATGTTTCATTTGATTGTAAAATAATTTACTTCTTAAATAATAGCTTTAATTAGAGTATTGGCCAAGTAAGGCAAATTGTGTAACCAGGGCATCACTCACAAGTGAATAAATTCACTTCTTGATGTCCTTTAAATGCATGTTGATTAAAAATTAAAAAAAAAAAAAAAAAAATAAAAAAATCTTTGTTTGTCTTTGTGTTACGGCTAAACGATTATTCTCTTGTCCTGGATTTGTCCGAATACTGTAGACTCGATGAGATGAATGACTCCAATTTTAAAATATAATACGTTACGCAAAGCTGCGCGTGTTTACTGATTATTACTGAGAACAAGTTATTGACTCGTTCCACGTTCGTCGGTTGCCATAGTCCATTATTGATGGACGTTCCGAACGGCTTCGAGTCCACGAAAAAAATTTGGCAACAATCATGACGTCATGTATTGTTGAGGCATTGTTGGGTGAGTGTTGCTGATTGTTGCAAATGGTCATTTTTCGTTAATTTCGGTCATTTAGGACCCAGCTCGGACTTTGAAAATACGCCTACACAAAGAACGGTGAATTTGCTTTCTTTTGACAAACTTCTCATATTTTTTGCCTTCTACTTCCAGAGGAGAAGACGAACTACCCCAACCAACCAACCAAGCATAAATTGCATCTTTTTAATAAGGAGAGATGTTCCTAATTAGTCCCATGCGTGTGCAACCAGTTCGGCAGTGAGGCAGTACTCTCGATGGTAAATTGGTAGCATACGTACGTTCTGTTCATTAATTTCGATCTACAGTGCTTAGAAATATGGTCACACTGACCATTTGAAGTATAGGATTTGTGCTTCAAGACGACGGATTTGGTACTTGTATAAGTGACACTTAGCTCTGGCGTTCTAGACTAATCCACGTAACTTGAGTAAATACTTCATTTGAGAGCAAAGTAGTACATACTTTCTCAAGTGCCACCAGTTTTCAGTCACAGGGCGATGGGCTAAGAGGAAAAGGGCTACTAGCAAATCAAACCACCAACTTTGTCTTCAATTTTGATTTTTTGATCGGCTTTTATGGAATTAATTGTTATCAGAATTCAACTGACGAAAACGTGGAAGGCAAGCTTATCAAGTTTTGCTCCGTACAAATTTAGCTGACGTTTCGGCTATAGCCATAGCAAGAACACAAGTTGGACATCAAAGGTAAACGGCCATTTGTGAAAACAGTGAATTTTTTTTTCATCCTGTATTGGTTAGATGTTGAAGTT
>JAHWFP010108383.1:0-11867 GCA_023313725.1 Lithobius niger
CTCTCAAACCCCCCTCATTCCTTCTTGATCAGTGTGTGTGCGCCACGCAAGAACAGAGAAGCTACGTCCGGGCGTTCTCCCGTCCAGTTCACAGCGATCATGTGAATAAATACAAGATCACAACCGTCAAATGGAGTCACGAATCCGTCCATTCCCCTCCAAACCCGAATCCAATAAGTTTAGATTTTACTAAAGTATTAACAACTAATATCTCTGGTGCGTGTTGGAGTGTTACGAAGTACGCGGTTTAAGATTCTGACCGTGTTTGCTTTTCCACATCGAGTCAAAATACGGTCACTTCACTTCTGCTTGTTGTATTCCTAGAATGGACCCTTTTTTGGACATTGTAATCTGGAATAAATGCAATCTTATTTGCAAAAACTGATAAAAATGTGCTCTTGCAAGCGTTTCAAACTCATATTCCAGTGGTTGTGTATGCTAGTGCCGTGTGGGACACAGGCGATAGAATCCTTTCTCAATAATCTGTTCGGAATGAAAGTGTGATGCAGATGGTGAACGAGGAAGGATGGTCCTCATTCCAAAGTCGTCGGAAGGAAGTAAGCTGTGCTTGTATTACAAGACCTTCAACAGGCGAACAGTTCTGGATAAGCAGAGTTACTGTAGGCCAGCAACCTTCTATGACAGGCATAACCAGAGCTGGCTTAAGGCACACACGAGCAACGTAGCCGCATAGGGCCCCCAGTTTAAAGGGCCCCCTGCGCAGGAGTGGGAACACTCGTCTTACTATATGGAGAAGGCAAATTACTGATTGATGATACAATCTGCTACTGCCACTTTATACCTGCGTCGAAGTAAAGAGAAAGTAAATAAATTTGTAGGACAGGGGTCCCCGTTTACGTTGTTTGGCCGACGTAACGTAAGATTTACAATTTACAGCTTCTAAACTCATGGAAAAAAATGCTTTTAATGCGTGTCACCCTGGGGGCCTCAGTTACAGAATCCGCGTAGGACCCCAAATTGTCTTGAGCCAGCCCTGGGCATGACCATATCCATAGGGAAGCTTGTGCAAGGTAACATTCTACTAAATTCCTCTTTTAAGATGCCTATATTTTGTGATATGCCTTAAATTCTATGACTTTGTGTGCAAGTAACGTAAAGCAGTTCAGAAACATGTTAAAATTTAAAAGATTCCCAATATCAAGTGGTCATAGCCTTGTTAGACCTTTCTTGCCCATTGTAGTTTTTATTTTGTATATGTTCTGTTTTTTTAGGGGCCCAGTTACTACTTTGGAGTGGGGCTATGCACCATCATTAAATCTTTAAATCACTTCACACACCGGTCTGCGATGCATTTCAAATATCCTAACAACCCTCTATACACAACTCCCGAAATAATTCTGTGTAAGGAAGCAGTGCCGGTGCAAGGTAGAACCACAGATACAGTTGCAAACCTATTTACGTTGCCTGAGCGGGGATTCAAACCCACGACATTTGAAACCAAAGGCCGAGGTCCTACCGCTGAGCCAGACTGACACGACCAAAAGGAAACTTCCATAGGCAGCATTTAACACGGGTATATATACATATGAACATACACTTTCCATTCGCCACTGGAGGGACGCTTCTTTGTGTCGTCACACTCAAAAAAGTGTTGCATTCGTTTCACTTGGAGTGTGGTGTGGCAAATAAGCGTCCTTCCAGTGGCGAAAAGAAGGTGTATGTTCATATGTATGCAGGCGTTTAATGCTGCCTATGGACGTTTCCTTTTGTCCGTGTCAGTATAGCTCAGCGGTAGGACCTCGGACTTTAGTTTCAAAGGTCGTGGGTTCGATTCCCCGCTCGGGCAGTCTGACATACAAGTCCAAAAGGCAACTTAACTAGGTCTTCGGCTTTCTGTCTTTAATAGTAGAATCATAGATTCGAAAGTTAACTATTATACATATAGCACCCTGCTTCTTCCAGTCCTTCACAGGGTTTGCTATTATCTCTGCTCTACCATGGTTTTTCGATCAGCGTCCTTTGGGTAAAGGTTGGGAAACTCCCATTCTTAGTTTCACTTACGCCAGGATTGTTTTCAGATGGCACTCGCCACCAACGCCAGCCCTAGCATTGTTTTGAGTTACGGATTGCCGCCCATCCTACGTGTTTTGTCCAACAAAAACCGAATAAATGCATTGTTCATACCAACAACTGATACGACTTCTAGAACATGAATAAACAAAATAATGACGAAAAAACAAATAATAGTTGGTAAAGTTTAAATAAAAAAAAAATTAAATCTGCATTAAAAAAAATGATTGTATTAATATATTTCTGAAGCGAATTGTAACAAAACGAGCCGGTATGTTGTATATGTGTTGAAATTGATACCGTCGGAAGGAGAGATGGGCGGAGTGAGTATCATCTGCCAATTTGCGTGCTTCTTAGTAAACAATATTAGATATTAATAATTAATATAATTAATAATGCTTTATTACATGTTCAAGTATAAGGAACGAAATCCTGTGTGGACTTACATGCGCAGGTACCAGGATGCATAAGTGAAAGTTATTATGCATCAAATACATTTAAATAAAATAAAAGTCATAGGTTAAAAATACTAGGGCCGCCTCCAATACATGTTGACATACAGGAGCGAAGCGTGAGATTATATCTGGGGAGGGGAAGGGTTTTCCCGAGGGGGGGAGGAGGGTTGGGGGTTACACCTGCATTGTTGATCCTTCCTCCCCCTTCCCCACTTCGCCCCTCCTTCCCTTACTTTTTCATTCCCTCCCCTACTTCCCTCCTTCCTCTTTTCTCCGTCCCTCCCTTTCCACTTTTCTACTGAATTCTCAGCAATTTTTTTTCCGGATCGTTTCATTTTTATTCTCTTCTAAGAAACATTTTTTCGTTGATTGGTAATGCGGTTGCATTTTTCTCGTGAACCTGAATTGTTGATCCTTAAAATTGTTGCGTTCCATTCTTTGTTTGTTTGTACAATGCATTATTCATTGTGAAAAATGAAACCCATTCCGGATCTGCAGAGATAGGGCCTTAGGGCTTCATAAGGCAGATAACCAGAAGCGGTTAACGCTGGCTAAAACCCTTTTGAACCCTTTTTTTGAGATCCAACCAATAACAAACTTTTGTTCTAAGTTCTTCAAAAAAAAAGTATAGGAGACCAACTTTCTAGTTCCAAAATCAAAATCTGAGTCCCCCAAAAATTCTGTTTTGGAAATTCTCAAACGTTTCTTCAATGTGGTCATGATGCTACACAGAAAACTTATGACGATGACTATCACCATTACACCGAAGGAAAGTTAAGAATTTTTCTATTTTTTTTTTAACTTCAAAAGTAGGATGACTTTTTCGTACTTCTGGTACTGGATTTTTGACTTTTACTTTTTTTCTTGTAAAGAACTAAGAACACTTGTATAAACTCCATTGTATGTATTATTTTGACCGTTATTCATATCAGTTTTGTAATTTTTATTCATTTTAGTTATTATGCTATACTTGAAGGCATATATTTTTATGTATGACTTTTTTAATTTAACTCGTATGTAAGCTGTATTTGATGTATGATAACTTTCAGTTATGAATCCTAGTGCTTGCAAATGCGAATCCACATAGGACTTATGACTTATGTTATGGTTTTAACTAGCAGTAATTAATAATCCACCCAAAACCAAAACTGGTAGAAAAACCCGCCAAGTTTCCAAAAACGGTCGGCCTTTGAAGGTAGTGATATCATTCAACCAGGGAAAGGCCGCCAAGGTCAATCCTATTAGCCAAGTTAATCGCACCGACTAAGAGTTTGAAAGTTAAATGAAAACTTTAATATTTTCTACTCGTTGTAGCAATATTCAAGTTTTCATTTAACGTCCAAAGTATTATTGGGTGCGATTAACTTGGCTAATAGGATTAACCTTGGCGGCCTTTCCCTGGTTGAATGATATCACTACCTTCGACCGTTTTTGGAAACTTGGCAGGTTTTTCTACCAGTTTTGGTTTTGGGTGGATATCACAACTTTCATAGAACTGCGAACGTACATAAGGTTACACCGTCTGTTTAAGATGCTTCAATCGTATTTTTGCACACACTGGCTAACAATTACTCACTCACTAACTCAATCAGCGCATCCCTTTCAGTTGTTTTGTTTACCCCTGCACCTTCCCCTTAATTTTTCAAGATTTCGTTCACATTTAGTTATGCAGAAACCACCGTAGGTCGCTGTTACTTAAACAGCAGAACGTGAAGCATTTTATTTTGGGGTTATTAACAAAAACCCCATTAGCTCATGGATGCTCGTATTGTTACATAACCATCATCTAACGTGCATCCCTTTATTCTTACGCAATCCACGGCAACGTTAATGTTTCTTTATTTTGTCCTTCGTTACAGTTCAGTTTCGGCGGCAATGGCGGACGACGTCCGCAACCTTATGCGAGAGCTGTTGTCCGAGGGTGTGGTTACAGAGAGACAGGTACGTGATGGACTAGTGCCAGACGATGTGTATCGTTCAGTGTATGTAGCGGCTGTGGCCCGTGGTATTTCCGATCAGGATCTGCATTTGTATGGGGTGATTGGATGTAGAGCACAAGTTGGTGTAGGCTTAGCGGCGAACGATGGTACGACCGACAATGGAGGGATGAACAATGTTGAAGGTGACAATGACTCTGCCGTGGACAACAATGAAACCAGTGAGGTAATGGTTGTGGATGAGTTAGCAGCGGCTAGTGGAGGCGTGTGTGAAGTAGTGTCGTCAAAACGTGTTGGTGCTGTCAACGATCATGATTATTCAGGTGAGCAGTGTATTGTTGATGCAGCTCCGGACCTTGACCATGACGCTTCTGAGCGTGATTTGGTGTGGCTACAAAAGATGTACAGAGGGGGTCTCTCCAATGTTACGATGGCGCAGTCTGTTATTGTGATAGCGGATCAGCGTGGTAGGCCTTTCCTGCTCTCCCATCTTCGTGATGCGTTGGCTACTAAGATCGCATTGACTGATGTTGACGCTATGTGTGCTCTAAGAGCAAACAACATTTATCAAGTGGTTTTGCGGTCACCAGAGGCAAAGAGTGTTTTAGTCAAGGCGAAGTTACTGCTCCTGAATGGCTTTCGTGCTGTGGTACATGATTTACATGCGAGATGTGTCCAGGTCAGAGTGCATTGGTTGCCATTTGAAGTGACAGAGCGTGACATAGGAGCTGCGCTTGTTAACTATGGTTCCTTGCAGAGTTACCAGCAAGAGCGTGTCCTCCTTGATGGCGTAACGCATTGTTATTCAGGTGTGCGGCGTATTTCCCTCCGCCTACGTGATAGTGTGTCTGTGGATGACATACCGGATGTTGTTCACGTTCGTGGGATTCCTACTCTTCTTGTAGTGGCAGGACGCGTACCTCGTTGCCTGAAATGCAAGTTCAAAGGTCACGTTCGGGTGTATTGTCGCAGTGTCTACTGTCGTGTGTGTGATCATTATCTCCCCCGTGGTGAATCGTGTAGTCATGGTCGGAAGCTCGCCCCTACTTATGCTTCGAAAGTGCAGGATAGCGTCGCCAGCTTCGTGAGCGACGTTGGGGATGGTGAAGTGCGTGACAGTGGTGTGCGTGGCGATGCAGTGCATGATGATGAGGAGTGTGATGGTGTAGTGCGTGACGGTGTTGTGAGTGAAGGAGTAATAGAGAGTGGTGGTCGTCCAGGTGCTTCCGCGAGTCCGTCCACGAGTGCAGTTCTGCCGAGTGAGTCATTTCTTAGTGTGAGTCACTTCCCTATGCTTCCGGGTGTGTCTCTGGCTTCAGCCGTTTCTAAGCCCTCTGTTGAGAGTGTGTTTCAGCCTGCCAAGCGAAGAAGAGTTGCGCGCAACCGGTCGACACAATTAGTTGGTCGGGATGTGAAAGTTGTGAATAAATTTGCTGTGCTCGGTACGATTGCGGAGCAGCCCGTTGAGTCTATGCCTGTTGTTGCACCGGATGTTGGAGTTGGAGATTGTTCTGTTCCCTGTGTTGTGGATGTGTCATCTGATGCATCGGATGCTCCTGGCCACGTTGCTCCTGCGCCTGCATTAGATGAGGATGAAGAAGAAGTGCATGTTGTGCATGAGGGAAGTGGGAGAGTGGAGGAAGGAGTTGGGGTGGGTTAGGGGATAAATAAGTGTTTGGTTTATGTTAGTATTGTGTGTTCATGTGGCTTCGTAGTTCTTTTTCGTTTTCAGTCATACAGCCTATTTGATCGCGTCCTGGAATGCCAGGAGTTTAGCGAGTAAGCAGCATGAGATTGAGGAGCTCTTGCGACGAGTGCATGTGCTGGGAGTTCAAGAGACTAACTTAAACACCTTCGGCGGGGCATCTGATTTGCGGTGTGACTTCATTTCGAATGGGAGGGATGTCGGTCTTTTTGTAAATTGGGCAGTTCCTTACATTCTGTGCCCAGTGACTGTTGTGCTTCCTGGCATGGATGCGTGTGCAATCAAGGTTTTTATGTTTGCGTGTTGGGTAACCGTTGTAGTGGTTCATGCCAGGCAGTCTCGTTCTGTTGCCGAATGGGACGCTTGGTTCCGCCAGTTCCAGCACCCGCTCATAGTGTGTGGTGATTTCAATGCACACCACTATGACTGGGGATCTGTTCGGGTGGACACCAGTGGGCGTCGGTTGAGCCAGGCCGTTGATCGTAGTGGCCTGCGGGTGGTACATGACGGGACGCCGACCTTCTGTCGGTGGCAGCGGGGTACTGTGCAGGAATCTGTGCTGGACTTCTTCCTGTGTTCCCCGGAGATTGAGAAGTTTTTCCGTTGCATTGTGTCTGATGATCAGCGTGGCAGTGACCACTTTCCAGTGGTCCTGCAGCCCCTGGCATCAGCGAGTGTGAATAGGCGTGCTTGCACGAGGAGAAGACCTCAGGTGTCTAGTGGAATTATGGAGGACTGGCTTGCTGCAAGCAGAGTTGCCGTTTTGAGTCGGAGCAGAAGTTGTCAGCCTGGTGCTTCGTCAAGGGCTCAACCAGACTGGTGGACCACACTCTGTTCGCGTGCTATTCGCGATCGTCGTCAGGCATTTAGGCGTTGGAAAAGGAGGCCGTGTGATACGACCTGGCTAGCGTATCGAGGGACTGTTAAGGAATCGGCTTTCATTATCCGTAGGGAGCGTGATGAGTACCCCGATAGGGTATGTGGTCAGGTGTGCTCTGCTTCTTCGCTTACTCTTGCATGGCGCATCGTGGCTCGCAGTTCCAAGCAGCCATCGCAAATGTGGGTGCACGATCCGAGCAGTGACTCGAATGCTGTCCTGCGAGGGGAAGCCATGGCCGACGCCTTTTGCGACCGTTTTGCTAGCGTGTACGCTCTCCCAGCGGGTGCTCCGCCTCCTGCGGCCGGGCATTCCACTGTGGATGAGTCTCCATCTGACCAGCCTTTCAGTGTGCTTGAGTTTTCTTCTGCACTTGGTAAATGTCGGGATAGCAGTGCCCCAGGGATTCACGGCATCTCTTACAAAGCGCTGCGTGGTCTTGACTCTGCTGCGGTCGGTGACGCTGTCGCTCTATTTCGTAAGGTCTTTTGCAGCGGTCTGGTTCCGGCCGCGTGGCTTTTTACCATCCTTGTTCCCCTTCACAAGCAAGGGTCCCCGAGGTCGCTCGTTGCGAGTTATAGGCCGATCTCTCTGTTGTCAAATTTGCGTAAGGTCTACGAGCGGATGCTTGTGAAAAGGCTGGAATGTCACCTTGAATACTATGACTGCCTAGCACAAACTCAATTTGGATACAGGACTGGGCGTAATGCTCAGGATGCGGTTATGTATCTGCTGTCGGGCATCTATGAGGCGTGGTCCCAGGGTCTCTGTGTGGTCGCTGTTTTCCTTGACATCAAGGCCGCATATGATACGGTTAACGTAGACTGGGTGCGGCGTGGTCTAGTTGTGATGGGAGTGGGCCATGGCCTTGTTGAGGCGATCTACGCTCTCTTGGGGGTTCGCCGTTTTGCCACTCGCGTTCAGGGCTTTTGGTCTGCGGTAGCGAGTTCTGGCAGAGGACTTCCGCAAGGCAGTTGCCTCAGCCCACTCCTTTTTGCTGTGGCAATTAACGATGTTTTGATGGAGGTCGGCGCCACGAACAACGTGGTCTGCTATGCTGACGACGTTGCTCTTTGGTTCGCAGGCGATGATCCGGCTCTGTGCTGTCAGAGGGCGGAGGCTGCGGTCGCGCATACCTCTGCGCTCCTTTCTGCTCGCGGCCTTCTCCTGGCCCCAGCGAAGACGGAGCTTGTTGTTTTTTGTAGGACTCGTTCTCGGCGACTCACCCCCTGGTTGATATCTGTTGGAAGTACCACTGTTACCCAGGCTTCGTCGGTCAGGTACCTCGGAGTCATCTTGGATGAAAGGCTTGAGTGGAACATGCATGTTGCGTCTCTGCGTGAGAGACTGCGGTCCCGCTGTGCGGTGTTCAAAAGGCTCTCGCGCATGCGGGGTGTGAAGCGGGGTCCCCTCCGTGCTGTGTACAGGTCTTTCATGAGGGCGGTCTTAGATTATCACCTTCCGTTCTTGTTCCGTGAGCGGAGGCATGTGTCGTCCCTGCAGACTGTCGTGAATGACTGTCTGCGTCTCGTCACAGGCTGCCTTCTGACTACTCCGGTTCAAGCCCTGTGGGTGGAGGCTAATGAGCCTCCACTCCATATTAGGTCCGCTGAACTGCTTTGCCCACTTGCCTTGCGCAATGTCAGCAGGGGCAGAGGGGACTGTGTTGGGAGGATCTTGGTTGACTACAGTGCTCTCCCGACTGCTCTGCTTGCTGCGCTGGGTCCTTTGGGGTCTGCTGCTGAGTCTCTGCGGCTGATGCATTCAGTCTCTCTGCGGTGCGTGTCTCGTGTCGTGCCGTTCTGCCCCTGGGTGTGGGCTCCACCTTTAATTGATATTTTTTCGGGGCGACGTGTCACTGACTGTGATGTTTTTTGCGACGCATCTTACTGCGTCTCGACTGGCATAGGAGGGGTTGGTGTCGCGATCCCGTCTTTGAAGGTTTTTCGTGGAAGGAGGCTCCAGTCGGTCTCCTCCAGTACGATGTGCGAGCTTTGTGCCATCTCTGTTGCGCTTGATGAGGCACTTGATATTCGACTTCTATCGTATACCATCTGCACGGATTCGCAAGGAGCGGTCGCTTCTCTTCGGCGTGCCATCGAACATCTGGACTTCGGTGATCCGATCCTTCTGGAAGTGTGTCTGAAGCTGCATGCGGCTTCTAGAACTGGTTTTGTGGGTATCCGGTGGGTGAGGGGTCACTGCGGGACTGCTGGTAATGATTTGGCTGATGGCCTAGCCAGGGCGGCGGTGCACTCAAGCGAAGATCCAATTATCCCGGTCTCCCACCCTAGATCCAGGCGTCCGACCGTGCGTTCGTGGTTCCTGTCCGTCTGGGACAGGGAGTGGGCTGCAGCCGCCACGGGTCGTGTTTTATACGCTCTTCAGCCTCGCTGTTCTTTTGTGTCTCTTCTTGACGGGTTCTCGCTGCCGGCGTGCAGCGTTCTTTCCCGTCTCCGCATGGGTCACTCTCTTCTTGCGGCCCATCGGCACCGGATGGGGTGGTCTGTGTCTGACGGATGTCCTTGGTGTGGTCTCCCGCAGACACCGGAACATTTGCTCCTTGATTGCACGGGTCTACTCTGTTTCCGAGCTGCCTTGGAGGGCTTTCTTCGTCCGAATCGGTGTTTAGGTAGTTTACTCTCTCTTCACTACTCTGCAGCGTCACGGGCAAGCCTAAGGGCTGTGGTGGCATATGTAAAGAAGCTGGGTGTTCGTGTTTGAGTTTCCTGCTCCGTCTTCCACTTCCTGTGTTTCTATTTTCTACTTCCCCCTCCCCTGGTGGTTGATGTGACCCCTAGTTGGTTCAGTTGCAGTTTGCTATTGTGTTTGCTTTGCATTACTGTTTAGGTTAAGTTTAGCTGATGTAGCGGGACGCGTGGCTGCGGGCCAAGGTCTCAATAAACGCATTCATTCAGTTCAGTTTTTAGTTTGTCCCGGCTTTTACAATAAATCTAAGGACCAGTCTTGATTGTTCAAGCCATTGTTGCTTAAAATCTTTGGTTGCAACTTGGAAAGGAAACTAAATTTAAATTCGCTGGTGGTGAATTTCAAAACCCTCCCACGTATTTGTCCTGACCCCTACAACCCCCAAACCAACAAAAGGACCATGCTCAGATCACCATGCGTCAACGTGCAAAAGTTCAGCTACGTAGGACGACTTAATTTTGCGCTAGCTATGAGCAAAAAGTCTATGAGATTTAACATGGGAAAAATCATATTAGCTAGCTAGCTAGACGTAACATAAAAAACAACGTTAGCATCTCTTTCTCTATGATTGGTGGATACTCATCCTTTAAATTTTTGTTTTTGTTAATCTCTGACCCTTTCCCTTACATTTTCCATAATTTGAAACATTTCTGTCGCATTGGGATTTATCCTCAAATTGCCAAAATATGGTTTCAGTTGCTTACAGGTAACAGACACATGTCTGCTAGTGAGCCGCCTTTTCATCATTAACACTCAATTTTTTAACAATCGGATGTCTACAATGGGATTATCTACTGTTACTTGGCGGCGACACAGTAGCGTGTATCTAGATTATGTAAGAATTAATTAAGCTTATATTCCGTATCTTATATTGCAATTATATTGCATATCATTGCATATCTTATGCAGACATTATTTATTGGCACATTAAACTATAAGAAATGGCATAATTCAAGGTAATGATTGTTATAACAAATATAGCCTAAAATATAAAAAGCATAAATGGAGCCTTTTGATCCGGAAGAGAAGGATTGCAATTGTATAAAGACAGAAACCTTGTAAGCATTCAGGTGAATGGTTGACACAAACGAATTGTCAGAAGACTTTACTTATAAGGAGTTGTAATAGGCATTGGTGTCTTAGTTTAGGTTTTCAGTATTTGTATTCAGTTAGAAGGATTTTCAGGAAGAACAATTAGCTAGCCATATCGGGCAAAGGTTCTTAAGGATGAATACCATATTTGTCAAAGGTAATTGGATTCGGAGAAATGAGACTGAGTGAATATCTTGAGAACAGTACAGCTTTGCGCCCTCTTGTGCTGCCGTCTGCGTTCGTCCGATCCTCAGGGCCCAGTCACGTGGTCTACGAGCGGAGTGAGCGAAGCGAATGAGCGGACCACGTGACTGCCCCTGTGGTCCGATCATCCGTCTTCTCAAAGAGTGTGGTTGTGAGCGGCTTAGCTTCACGGCAAGGCGCGAGCCTTGATGATTCAGATAAGTGACCATTGTGATTTGTATTATTGCGAATGTGTAAAATTGTAAATAGGAATCAAATTGAGGAATAGTTAGATGTTGAGCTAATCAAATTTTTAGTGGGTTAGAGTTTTATTGTGTGGGATTATTTAGAGCGAGAATGTTGGTCAACCATTAGAGTGGCCGGACACCAAATTAGGCAAATGTATCGCGACGAAACGTTGCGAGACAAAACGTCGCATCTGGTGGAGAGACCCCACCAAACGAAATTAGAAGGAGCTTCGTTTTGTTGTCGTGAGACGCCTACATACGTCTCGTGACAGTGGCTCATCCGGTATGTGGCGCTCAACTCATTGCTGTGGTTTTGGAGACGTCTGCAGCACGTTAAAGTGGCAACATCACCGATTGAAATGCGAACGAAAATACCGTGGCGCCGTTTAGCGGCAATGATATTGCTAACCGTTCGTCCCAGGTGCACGAGGACGAACCAAATTTTCATTCAATAATTAAGGATGCTGTGGCTTGTTAGTTTCGTTAAAAGAAATGCCGTTATGCATTCTGCCGTTATGGTTAGGGGTTTGAGTAACATCTCTGTAATGTGTGGTGCAGTGGCAACCCGGACCACTGCACTGTGACTGAGGTTGGCGCTAATGACCAAGTTGTCGACGCGCCATTAAGCCT
>JAHWFP010108401.1:0-12530 GCA_023313725.1 Lithobius niger
TGCATTTATTTATTAAGATTAAAATAATTTTATTTCAAGCTTTCATACTGCTGAGTTGTATTTGTTTTGCATTATTTGATTTTGGTTTCATTCTATTTTGTTTCCACCACAGGCCGACTATTGCCCTGCCATGGAACATCCTGTACGTTTAGTGTTAAAATTAGTATGCCAGGACAAATTCGTTTTGGGTCTGGATTCAGATATGCTTTACCAGCTTCTTCAGTGAGTTTGCACGAAGTATTTTCTTGAAATAATGATTAACTTTAGATTTTCAAGTTTAAAAATAATCAACTAAATTACACAATTTTTTCTTTCAGGTTTTTTACCTGTATTCTCCAGACGACATTATGATAATTCCGTACGTTTCTTACGATGACTACGCTATAGGGCAAATTGAACAAAACTTGCTTAAGTTGGAGCCAGTCTTGCAGATAGTTGAAGTAAGGTTCATTTCCGATTAATCTGTTTTGTATACTGTATGTGCAGTGTTATTGCTGTTACAAAGTTGCAAGAAGCTAGATGTAAACAGAAAATGAAAAGGCAGTGCTAGCTGTTTTGCATTTTCAAAGAAACCTTTTCAAACGAACTAGCTTTTTGAAAAGGTTCTTTGGGTTGTTGGCATTACGTGGTAGCAGGAAAAGCAAGTTTACATAGATTATTAGTAATGGCTGTAACGTTTACCCCTCAACGTCCCATGTTAAATCCAAAATTTCGATGCTTAATTTGTCCGCTGACCTTTAATATTTTCCTCTCAAATTTAGTACACAAGCTTCGTTGGACTTGGTGAACATGAGTCCGAACTTTTACTAATTTCCGAATTGACACATTGGAGAGCTGGACTTGCGCTCGAATCGTGATTTTCATTTTTGGCTCGTTCATTTTCTTTTTAGCAAGACCTGTTTTCGCTACACTCTCTGCAGATCAAACTATTTTTCCTGTAAAACTGATTCTTAGTTCATTATGCAGGTATTGCTCTTTGGATGAACCCTTTCCTTAACACCTTTTCTAATTGGTTAAGTTATTCAGGGGTTAGTGAGCTATAAACGAACAGGTTGATTGTTTTACATTGTTTTAAACATTGTTATTATTCAACAATGCCAATCAACAAACGCCAGCCGCAAGACATACACTGAAGATGAAACGGTTGGCTTCCATTGGTTTGTGAAAACCTTAATTGATAAAGGTACTAAACTTTAAAAAAAAGTTAATCTGAACTGCATGGTATGCCAAAGTAGCACGAATTATAAAACAAAAACGAACTCGTTTGATGCTTAAGGTAAGGTTTAACTGATCCGAAGTCAAAACAACAAAGAAACAAAAATAAACTTTCCTGTAAGATTTCAGATGCAGCAGTGTTGCTGTAGTGTTTAGTCCACGTGAAACCTCACTGCTGTATCCAACCATTATACACGTAAGTACAATGAAAGCCAGAGCCCAAATGTCAAAACTTTCCATGCGCAAACAAAGGAAGAATACTGTAAGGCTACACACTCGACTGTTTTCTTGGCTAAATATTTTCAGTGTTCTTCAGTCACGTCATCTACATTCCGTTCACCACCCTACTGATGAGATATAATATCATTTTTCAAAATTTTTAAGTATTTTTCCAGGCATAGAATTTCATTATTACTTTCCGGGACATTTCCAGGTTTTCAAGGATTCACACGAACCTTGAATTACCTGTAGAACAATACTAAGCCCATTAAGACGATCAGATTTTAATCATTTTCCAGCAATGTCATTTAGACGATTGAACGCACCAATCATTAGCTGATACATCGTGTGGAAACGTAAAAATTGTAAAAATACTTGTGTATAGCAGTAAGGTTTCACATACACTAAACAGTCCAGCAACACTGCACTAACTGAAATCTTACGTGTAAGTTTATTGCTGTTCACTTGATGTTTTGCATTCGGATCAGTCAAACAAGTTCGTGTTTGTTTCTAATTGTTTTAACGTTTTGGGCACGGTCGATGATTGTTTAGGGTTGATTGTTTATATGGAATGGTCGTGTTTGTAATTTCAACTTGTTTTTTTTTTTGGAGGCTAAAGAAGAAGGCCAAAGAATGTATTCAAAACACCTTTCAATACGTATCTTTGCAATAAACAAAAAGATGGGAAAAATTTTCTATTTCCCATGCACTCTTTATTCAACTTCATAAAAGTTTGTGATACTGTACCGTCTGAACCAGGAAACGCAATTATGGTGGCTAAGTCAATTAGTAGGAACATCTTTCACAGGGAGAAAAGTTGAAGCAAGCTGTCTTAACATGAATACATAAATTTGTACACTTTTTCCTTAATGTTTATTTGAAACATGGGTTCCAACCATCAAATAAACCATATATATAAAGAGAAAAACAATTTAGCAGCTCCTTAAAAAGGACATAAAATTTGTTTAGATATGTTTATACGTTCCGTGATCTCCTTCCACAATCATTAAAGTACGTTTTTTTTTATTTTGATGCTCTCCAGTCCCTTTTACGCTGAGAACAAGGACATACAATGACATAGAATCAGTTGCACTGTTCACCATAATATGGCATTCGACATACCAGTGACATCATTTCTGTTTCCAGTGGAGTTCATCAAGGATCGGTTTTAGGACTGTTATTATTTCTTATATTTATAAATCACTTAAAATCTTCAAATAAATACATTATTCTAAAAAAAATTCGCAATTTGGCATGATTATTGATGTCGACACCCACAATTTGTTGCAAACAGAATTAAATAATTTACAGTCCTGGTCCTCTGAGTGGCAACTCCCCTTAGCAGAACATAACTGTGAAGTTATCCACGTTGGGAAAAATAACCAATCCTTTAAATATTCTTTATCGGGCTGCAAAGAATTACCTGACACGCACCTAGATCGGAACCCTTTATTGAACTTAGAGCTGGAAATCGAACTAGAGGGCATCCTTGGCGGCTGGTTGTACCGATTTTCAAAACCGATGTAAGAAAATTCTTCTTCAGTACTAGGGTTGTCAACTGCTGGAACGAGCTACCCACATCAGTAGTCGAGGCACAATCCTTTTTCATATTCAAGACCAGCTTAAATGATGTCTCTCTTAAAAGATTTATGCGTGGGTTACCAACTTAAATGGGAAACTACAAACTTTTGTTTCAGTTGCAAGCAATTAAATGTTTGCAGGTGGTGACCTTGTTGTACTTTTATTCCATTTTGTACAGTGTGTTTTTGCATTATTCTGGTATTCTTTTATTTTGTATTTTAGTAATTTTTTTATCATGCTATATCGAGTAAGCGCATCATCAAAAAGTTTTCAAATCAGCAAACCTAGTGAGTGGCGGTGTCCACCGAGAAGAAAAGTAAGGAGTGACTCGTCATTACCATTTTTATTTTGAGGAATGTGTCACAACCCAAGCCACCCTTTCCTTAGCGAGTTTTTCAACCAAGAAGAAGCGTAGGCAGAAAATGAAGCCAGAATCCCGTGGCCCAGTGAAGTTCAAGCCAATCCATTGGGCCTAACCTAACCAAGATAAACAATAACACCGCAACAAATATTCGTAAGAAAACAGTGTAGTATACAGCATCCGAAATCATTGTTTGCTATTCCAGGTAAGGCTAGGTTAGCTGTCGATGGCTCGAATTTAACCATGCACGAGTTAAGTTTCATGCAAGCCTCTATATGCTATGACCCCCGTAGAAACTGGATAGCATAAGCCTTCCATGAAATGGATTAACTTTGGAAACGTTAGGGAGGGTTAATATTTCAAAAATATATCTATTGTTGAAGGATTGCTCATAGCCTTGGAGGGGGAGGAACCCATGCACCCCAGAATAGTGACATTGGACTCTTTTCCCATAAAGTCTTATTCCACATCACTTGTAAGCTTCTCAAAGGTACATTTTACTTTTTCGTACTTGATTTTATAGAATTGTCCTGCAACTGATTTGGTACTACGTGGATTTGGTGGGATTTGGTTTGTTGGTATATACCTTTTTTTGCAAAATTATTGCTGTACTGAGACTAGGCTATCTCTCAGAGTTTAGGCTATGGTGACTTGTTCTTGGATGGTTTTTAGATTCGAAATGAGCTACTTTAATGTATATTTCATTGATTTTCTGGATTTTATAGTAGGTTTTTCCTTTTTCCAACACTGACCATGCTAATCCCTGTAGCTGAAAATAAAAGTTTTTTCTCTGTACATTTTCAGCGAATTTATCACCTTTTATGAACAGAGTATTGTTTGCAGCTGAAAATAAGACCAATCTTCAGCAGACATACACTTTTTTGCGTGATTTTTGTCGTTTTTAGCCTGAACCACTCATTGGGTGGGCAACCGTGGATCAGATTGTCGGATGGGTAGTAAAGCTCAACCTCGCTAATTATGAAGCTGAAATTGTTACACATCGAAATATCATTAGTATACAAAGAAATATTTTGAAGAAATAATACGCTAATCTTTGTAGCTACCTAAAACGAATGCAATACGAATATATAATATAATAAAACGAATATAATACTGGAAACTGGGCACATGTCCCAATACATAACCACAATGCCAACACCCATGATCCAAAAAGATAAAAAAGCAACGTTACGTGTAGCCAACGTAGCTAGGTCCATTTCTTTGAAGAAACAATACAACATGAAAGCAACGTGAGTAAAGCATGGCTCAATCAGTTGAAAGTCAGATGGAATCTCTGCCTGTGGCTTCTCTTATTATATTTCGTCCACAAACTCGAGCCAATACAAGGAAAATGATATTTAGTCCTATGAACTAAAAACACAAGGCTTGAAGAAATCAGACATCATTAATCGAAACACCCAGTTTGACTTCCTGGTCAACATGTATACCTTTGTGACAGATTTGATGCAGTACTGATACTAGACCATCCCTAAGATCAACGAAATTAAAAAAATGATCGAAATCAGAAAAAATACAAAACCAACACACATAAAAAATAATTAAATTGATGAGCAGCATAAATCAGCAAGGCTCAACCTTGAATTGAAATTACCGCACTCCATATAACATCAGCACAAGCTAACAAGTTCCATTGCCACAGAAACAAATAAGCCATGTCGCAACGTACACCATGTATAACGTGACCAAGCACATCCCATCATGCACAGCAAGGGCTAGCACACACGGGAAGCAGGATTTGCTAACTCACTTGGCGAGTTTTAGAATACCCTGCATGTACCTTCTCTAGGATCTCTCACACAAAAAAGGAATCTGTTCACACGCTTGTTCCAGCCACATGTTGTATCTCTTCAAAATGCCACTATAAACACAAGTTGTGACACAATGAATAGATGTAGCCCTCATTCGTACACCACCCTTGTATTGGTACCGGTTAACTGATCGGTAAAACACAGTCAGTATGAGGGACCGATTTTCAGTTATATGAGTGCCGAATAGTCCAAATTGCAGATGGACTGGCAGTGGTGGTCATGTGTAAAGTACATGTTAGAGCACGCTATTGGCAGTTTGTCAGCCAGAGGAATCTGCTCTGGCATTTCGCCACTCGTACAACTAAAATAAAAATCAGTGTGTCGACATGCACTTCTGGAAACACAAAAGCTGTAGATTGTAACATCAAAATATTGAATTATCATTATAGTGTTTCCTGTAAATGAGGACGCATGCAGTGAAGGAACCATGCCGATTCTCTCTTTTGTGACTGCCTACATTTCCTAGCACGAGCAGTAGCCTACCTATCAATGACAGGATCCTACGAATGGGATCCTTGCCACATTCCCCTTTCAGCGTTGGTTGATGTTTCCATACCTGTACTTTGCCACAACAACGAGGCCTACTACAGTATCAACTCCTGTGAAAGCATAAACCCTTAATGCTGCAAATACTGTCTTTAAATCTAGAAATAATGAGAGGCAGAAGAATAACTACAGTGGACCACCATATTTTTTTCTGTAGATGTAAAGCTGCTGGTCAGATGTTTGGCTGATACAAGAGGCTACTAACCAAATGTCTGTATTTTCAAAGGTCGAGACAACGGAAATTTACGGCCAACATTTAAGTCAACAGCATGAGCAAAACTCTCGAATCCACTTCACACAGTAATAGAGCCTCAAGCTTGTACGAACTGAACCTGCCTCTCTTAGGTGTGAGTTGCATGCCTGTTTCACCATTAATTGGTAAGGAGTACTACTACATGCTCCATGGGCAACTGCCAACCTAAGAACGGATTTTCTTTTCCATCAACTCCTGAGCGTGTTGCAAATATATTACTCTTTCGCTTTGTTATTGTAGCATAAATGGACTCTGTCATAGATGTAAACTGTTCCAGTCCTAAATCATCTACTTCCTTCATCGTGAGCTACATGAAGCTGTAGTAATTTCTGGGGAAGCTGGCATAACAGAAGAGAGAGAGCATATAAAAGATCGTAGGAATTTCCAACGGGAATTACCTCCCAAAATTGTCCCTTCTATTCTTCTGGCATAATGGGATAGCGGGTGTGTCAAACCTCCCACAAACACATAGAGTTGAGATTGTGAGAAACCCCGTGGATCTGCACTCTCCTCTTGTAATGCCATAGGAATTTCTCGATGGTTCCAATCGAAGGTTCCAATACAGGGTACTTGTACAGAGGTTTCTTGCAATGCTATGTTCTCTTCTCAGCGTAACGACTGGCCTAGATGCTGCCATAGGCTGGTTTGTCGTATATCCTACCCAGCCAACACTAACGAATTTTCGACTGCTTATACACCGTCATTTTGATAACTTGATCGGGCGGCAGCCCACTGCAAGCTTCTGCAGACACTGATATAGAGTATACTGATCTCATGTCTTTTGTTTTCACTACCCATGATCACCACCATAATATGACAGATAACGGACGTAGTTAATAGTTCCATACACCGCCATGAGTGGTAGCATTCCTCAAAGTTCCACCATGCAGTCCTGAGGCAGTGATGATGTGCAGATAGAACCTTAACATCAATAATGTATGAAAAAGGGTGCATGGTCTTATGAGAGCCCAAGTTGTTAACATCTTTGAACACTGAAGTTACGAACTGTTAGAAAAATTGTGATTCTAAAAACATTTCATGTATTCTATGTTGTAATACGGGTTACCTGTTTGAAGTCATCTATATTACTTCTGGGTGCTGTGACAGCTGTTTGTGCTGGCGCACACAAAGCATGTCTGGGACATAAGCCCGTGTATACCCATACCGCAATTATAATGCTTCTTAGCTAGAGCCCTACCAACACTACCTGCTGCAAAAGCATTTGACACAATATCCAATTTTTCCAGGCCACATTGTGGGTAACGCTTTCCCAAAGCACTGATGAGTGATCCCTCTATGTAAAAGCCTCCCAAAACATAAGCACACTTAACTTTTCTTTGTAAAGTAGCTTTTTGAAGTACTTGTACGTTGCTTGATCTACAACTAGTTTAATGAATGACATTTCTTTGACAATGGCCACTACGTGGCACCAAACCATGGTGTTTTACCCCTTCTTTTCTTTGTGATTGTAAATAGGATTTCACGCTGAAAGTCTTCCATTTTTCTAGAATCCAACTAAGGAGCAGTTATACCCAGGAAAGCCAGTGTACTTGGACTTAGTCTATGTAACGCTAATTTCTGAAATGTGACGTTAGCGCTAACGCGTTCAGGTTCTGTACAAAGACCACGTTTAATTGTGTTGGTTGTAATAGGTTTACACGTCAGCATCTTACAAACAGAATGTGATTGTGTAGATATAATTAATTGTAGGTTTACGACAGCAATTTCGTTATGATTGGTCGTAACTGACCATGACAGCTATTGAGCCATCATAGTGGTAGTACAGTGGCTTGGAAACCTTCTTTGTAATAATGAGAATGTCTGGCTTGCCAAATGCAATTTCTTGTAGGCAAAAGTCGCTTTGCAAAAATGCACTGTCTGTTGTCTTCCCTTGTTCATGTTCCCTTGTACATGCTGAAAGCTGTTCCATACTATCGTCAGACGAGATCCCAAGCTTTAAGCTCTACAGTAACTGTAAAGGTTCTTAATAAAGATTGTGTAGACCTTTTTCTAGTAAGAAGTCGCTGCTAGCAATATTGCGACAGGTCATGGAAATTAAGACTTGCAGTGGCTAACATTCTCCTGGTATCAGCAGGAGTAGACCTCCGGATATCAGCCAAACAGCTGGTGAAGTTTGACAGAAACAATTGCTCGCTTATTATCAATTTTTCAGTACAGGTCTGTAATCATGATTATCATGTTATAGGTCATTTGGAATACGACCATCAGATTTTTATTCAGTGCATGGCCAATTTATTCCAGGTGCGTCCCTGCACTGTAGATGGAAACGTAGTACGTCTTTCCCCAGCTGTTAACTGCATTTTCTTAGTTTCGACGTAGGTCCCTGAATAGAATATCATTGGAGATTCATTTCTACGATACCTGCTGAAGAATCCAAATCTGATATTTAAATTGTAGCAGTAGCTTATGACAAAGTGAATATGATGTAAGTTTATGAAAACGTTTGTTAATTGCTGTAAACCAAGTTTAGCCCTTATAATTTTATTTGGCAATGGTCTATTGTTTTATTGATTCTTTTGTGGTTCTTTGAGTCTTCTGTTCATTTTTTTTGTGTACACTATTTTTTGTGACAATTGTTTAGGCCTGGCTTGTGAATTCTATGCGGCGTACAGCTTAACCAGCCATTTTCAAGGCGGCGGCAAAAACCACCAAGGAAAAGTTTTCCCCAGGCTAGATATCTTTGTTTAGATGCCATTGTTAGTTTCGAACAATAAAAAAAGGTTTCAACCTAAAAAAGGAACTGAATCCTAGTCCTGAACTGGACTATTCTACCGCCAAAAGTCAGGAAGCGGAGCTCACATACGATCATCGTGGAAATGTAATGTCATCTGTCATCTTGATCCAAGGACACTTCAGTAGCCATTTTACCTAAATAAAGTTGCGTTTTCCCCACATTTTCTAGACTCACCAAAACATGATTGAGTTTTACAGTCTAGTGGACAAATTCCACAACGTGAAGGAAACGATGAAGGAATATCAATTTCCAACACAATGTGATACATGCCTAATTATGTTAGAAAACAAAACTGAAGTAGTTTGATGTTTTTAGGTGCCAAACACGAATATATTTGCTTGTAAGGATGGCTAAAATTCATGAAATGACTCCATTAGAGCATGGTTTATGAAAAGAATTGCAATATTTCTGTTCTCACTTGGGGGCCGTCATCAAGCTAGATAATCAAGCAGCTGAGGTGGATTTGTATGCATTTTCATGTACAATAATTTTTCTTTAGAATTACTTAAGGGACCACTTACAGTATTTAAAAAGTGAGGATACTTTTGTCAACCCCCGGCAATAATAAAATAATAAGCGTTTGTATCTTTTTGAATTATTATGGAATTCATCGAAGGAGTTTAACGCAAGCTAAAGAGGGATTTACCTTAGGTGATATTCTTGCCAGAAGAAATGACATTGTAAGGCCTTGACATTCACAGATAGGCAAATAAAAACACTTCTTTATTAAAGTTATGGCGACATTTTAAAAAAATTTATAAACATTAGCACTTTAAAGAGACTAGAAATTATGCCAATTATGTAGGAGTTATTACGGTTTGCTGAAAAACCAATTACTGTTAGGCCTGAGTGCCACCGATTCTCACTGGTTCGGGCTGAACTCAACCATCATTTTTGTGCTTTAGTCTGGTAACTGGCTCTGGTTGTTGCACCCCGTTAGTTGGCCTGTAGCCTGAACCACTCACAGGGTGGGAAACCGTGGATCGGATTGTCGGATGGGCAGTAAAGCTCGACCTCGCTAATTGTGAAGCTGAAATTGTTACGCAACGAAATATCATTAGTATACAAAGAAATATCGTTTTGAAGAAATAATACACTAATCTTTGTAGTCTTAAACTCTTATAAACACATGAATGAGTTTGGTGGTCTAGAACACCAATTCGGCAACATGAAGGAAACGATGATGGAAAAGCAATTTCCAACGCATAGGAATACAAGCTTAGCCTCAACATCAACTCATGTTCTAACTTGTTCATAACGAAATTAAAAACAAATATTGCATATGATGACAGGCAAGCAATACAATTTTCCAAACGCAAAATGCTAACTACAGTGTCAAGGTTGTTATAATCTCCACTGGCTTGAAGAACATACGCGCTACCATGGCAACACGACAAGTTTTACTTGTTATATCTAGTCAGTAAAACTACTGACTGTTCAATTCAGTCCGGACATCTTAACAATATCAACTTTCAATAACTTTGACCATGAGGAGATTTCCCTTGTAATGATAGTAGGTTACATGTGTTCTGTTCTCTTCCAAGATAAGGCCAGTAATGTTTCAAGAAAACAATAAGTGTCTGTAATCAGCATTATGTATAGTCGAAAGTGTAACAAGTTCTGCTACCATGTATTTTCCAGCTAATAGAGTGGAGTTTTGCATGGTTTCTTATACTTTTATGAACCTAACAACTGCGTAATCCAGACTGTCTATGATAACGTGTTTACGGTCAGTTTTTGCACATGTTCCACCGCCAGCCGCAGAATAAACGACACAGCGCTTAAGAAGTTACTGGAGTAAAGTTATCTGCATGTCACATGTCGTATAGCAAAGCAGATTATTCTTGAGCGTCCTTCAGAATTTAAAGATTAGGTTTTGTGCCTTACATCTAATCCTGTAATCAAAATTGCACCTGGAATGCACCACAGGGTGGTCCATAAATTCAATCCTAATTCCAAAAAAGGGAGCCCTTTTTTCGAAATAAAAAAAAAAGTAAGAAAAATTTCAACTTTCGTTCAGTGCTGCTATGATGCACTGTGCTGACTACCTCAAAATTTCTCTAAGTCAAATTTGGCCAAAATACATAAAATAGTACCTAAATTTGTGGATCGAACGTGCGAATATGAGTCAAATGATGTGGTCCCCATGTTCACTCTTTATGAGACCATTTGCAAAAAAGAAAATGGACGAACCGTGAAGGGATAAATTACTACCAAAATTACTTCCAAATGTACGATTAAGTAAACCATTTAACATTACTCAGTGGACAGAGTATTGAATCAGGGTTCCAGTGTGCAGCTGATCCCCTCCTAATTTTACCTACCAGCACCAACCCCCCCCCCCTCCTCCCATAATATTGACTTTTCTGCCAACGCCAACAACTCAATGAAATACGACTAACTGAACAAAAAAATGCTTTGCTGTTTACAAACCAAACATCATACATAGCTCGTATCCCTATACTCACATAGCTGTGAAGGTATACACATAAAAATGGATTAGAGTTTACTGAAATGCAACGAACTGTAATTTAAACACCAATTCCAGGAAACAAGGACTGTTTTTAGTCTATAGTTATGTCAGAAAGTGAGCACAGTTTGTGTTTGAAATGTTTATTATTTTTGTGTGTGCGAGTGTGTGCGTGTAGGGTTAATATATGTACTATGCAGGCTGTTTTTTATATTTGTCTCTGTTTGTTATTTTATATTTTAAATCTGCTTCCTGTAGGTGGCTATATGTGTATTTTCTGTGCAGGTATATTGTGAAACAAGCAGACTACTAGTTAGGGGAGTTTTCTTTGCCTGTGTTTGTGGTTGAAGGTTTCTGTTTTAGCTCTAGTTCATGTGAGTTATTATGTTTTCCTGTTTACAATGTTTGTTTGTATGTGTTTGTGGACTTAGGTTTTCGTTTTGTTTCGTGTGCATGTATATATTGTATTTTGTTGAAAATCCAATATTTTGTTTCTATTTTGTTTGTTTGATTTGCTATGTACATTCATACGTGTGCAAGGAGGCTGGCATGTCACAATCCTTGTACCCTGGAATTGGAGAGCTCAAATTATAGTTCGTTGTGTTTGAGTGAACTCAAATCCGTTTTTATTAGTGTCCCGTTTGCAGCTTTGAGTATGGGGTTACAAGCATCTATCATGTTACGGTTTGTCCACTGTCCACCCAATTTTGTTTGCGAAAAAACGTAATTTATGCTCATGTTCCGTCCAAGATTTGTCCCATTATTGTTATTTGATAGCAAACGTAAAACAGTACGGAAAGCTAATCGGCTCAGAAGGGTTAAATAAATACAAATACAAACCAATTTACGTTGCCTTTTGGACTTAAAGGTCATACTGCCTGAACAAGGAATCGAACCCACGGCCTTTGATAGCTGATTGGATTTTTGTCCTGTTTCACCCATGTTTCACGTTTGATGTGCGTGTTCCATTCGTTTCACTTGGTGTGTGGCGCCGCAAACGAGTGTCCCTCCAGTGGCAATTAGAAAGTGTATGTTTACATGTACATTTGTGTGTTAAATGCTGCCTATGACGTTTCATTTTGGCCGTGTCAGTAGAGGTCAGCGGTAGGACCTAGACCTTTCATTTGATCACAGCCTTTGGTTTGGTTCGATCCTCCGCTCAGGCAGTCTGACATTTTAGGCCAAAAGACAACGTAAATAGGTTTGCATCTGTATTTATTTAACACTCCTGAGCCGATTGGCTTTCCGTCCTGTTTAACCCTTGTGTCACGCTGGATTCCATTCGTTTCATTTGGTGTGTG